>QJNZ01000122.1:123346-151344 GCA_004155055.1 Monosporascus sp. CRB-8-3 | reverse complement strand
GGGGGGGCTGTATGTGCTGTAGCTCGGGTTCTTTAGTTGATTGGTTAGTGGCTCCAGGGGTAACTGCGATCCCTGTAAGACTTTGCCTAACTGCCAGATTGGCCCCCCCTTTTAGTGGAGCATGCCCCTCCACACACTCCCCTCCATCCCTTCCCCCCCCCTCCCAACTCGGAGGTTCCGTGCACCTAAGCCCCGAGAGAAGCATTTCGTCAGTCTTCCGAACTTTTCGACAGCTCCCTACCTCATTACACTCAGACCTGAACTTTGAGTGCGCAACGTACAACACCACCATGGCTGAGAACGGTAAGTCACGAGCTCTCTTCACGTCTCCTTATCTACCGGTATGCCTAGGAGATATGAGATCAATATCCCCCCTATCACACCCGCGTAAAACAGCAGCAGCAGCGGCATAGACCTTCTAGGAGCTAGCACGAACGAACCCCCACCATCCGATGCCGGTCGTCATACCCGTACTAACAAGGACCCTTTTCCTCCACGAATAGATCCCACGCCCGAGCAAGAGGCCGCCGCCCGAGCCAAGGAGGAGGCCGAGCAGGCCGCGCTGCCCTACAAGTGGACCCAGACCATCGGTGACCTCGACATCACCATCACCGTGCCCGGTAACCTGAAGGCCCGGGACCTCGTGGTCGATATCCAGAAGAACAGGCTCAAGGCCGGCGTCAAGGGCCAGGATCCTATCATCGACGTGCGTATTTCCTTCCTTGCTTGCCCTGGCTTCCTTCATTCACCTCTTCCTTTTTTCTACTTTCCTGTCTTGTCTCTCTGCCGCCATGCATACAAGCATACAAGCGTGCATGCATACACACATACAAAAGAGAGAGACTGACAGGATCGCTGGTACGAACAGGGCGACCTACCACACGCCGTGCGCCCGGACGAGTCGACGTGGACGCTGACGTCGGCGCCCGACGGCAGCAAGACGGTGGAGATCCACCTGGACAAGGTGAACAAGCTGGAGTGGTGGGCGCACGTGGTGACCTCGGCCCCGCCCATCGACGTGACCAAGATCCAGCCCGAGAACAGCAAGCTGTCGGACCTCGACGGCGAGACGCGCGGCATGGTCGAGAAGATGATGTACGACCAGCGCCAGAAGGAGAAGGGCCTGCCCACGTCGGACGAGCAGAAGAAGCTCGACATCCTGAAGAAGTTCCAGGAGCAGCACCCGGAGATGGACTTCAGCAACGCCAAGATCAGCTAGAGGTGTAATCGCGTCTTATTTAACTCGGGTTGAGGGAAAAATTGGACGTAAGCGTGAGCGTGAGCGTGTGCGAGCGTGGCCCATCAACGCAGCCACGGAGGGCTACCACAATTTGCTAGCTAACCAGGAAGTTAGGCGAAATGAGGAACAGTATATCACGAGCTCCGATCGGACGTGTCTGAGACGAAATATTGGGATGATGCGAAAAGATTTCAGACGTGTGGCCGTCGGAAGCGGTCTAAGCAACCTATGTACACATATATGCCCTATGTCCAATCGGTCGCTATTGGCAGGGAAGATACGATATAAATAAACATCAATTGAATGTATCAGTAGATACTTGGCTAAATGTCAAGGGTGAAACGAATCGCCGGAACCACGGAGAAATCAAAGGGTAGAGGCGTCAGAGAGCCCTTGTATCAGGAAATGTTTGTTCTTGGACCCGCTAGTAATGCCATAGCTGATTGAAGAGCAGCTATGCATCAATTGTCAGATAATAAGCGTTCCGTATCGCTAGGCGTTGGAGTCTGTGACAAAGAGAAAACGAGAAAAGGAGATGACGGCATTCAATCGTGTCATGGTATCTGCTGTCACCCGGAAACTTACTGTAGAAAGCTGTCTTGATGCGCTCTGGGAAGAGCGGAGACAGGGGATCGTCATATCCTCATGACATCCCTCAAGAAACCCGAGATGATATAGAATGCGTCATGCATGTATATGGAGGTGAAAGACCAGCAGATCTCACTCGCCCTCGGTAGGAAGTATGCTCAAGGATATGTTCACGACATCCACAGTCACGTCACGTACAACCGGGAAGCAAAGATAAAAGAAAGAAATGCCAGACAACTCACGCGTCCATTTCGGCCGGGCTCCTCAAGTCTAGCTAGCTAGGACCTAGCCAGCCTCGCGGCCTTGAAACGACTGACGCGCCTCGGGCCGCCCTCCTCCTCGTCCAGGGGCCGCACGGGGCGCTCGTCCTCTTTCAGGAACCCGCCCTGCTTGTACACGAACTTGTTGCGCATCTTGTGGTACTCCTCCGCCACCTGCTGCTGCAGGAGACTAGCGTCGAACTCGTCCGGCTCCCTGGCCTCCATCGACGGCTCATGCTCGAGCACCGAGGCGGCGAGGGTCCGACCTTCCGGTCCCGAAGGCGCAAAGTTGCCTCCGTCCGTGGGCTTTTCCGGCGCGATGGGCATTCCATGGAAGGTAGGCGTGCTGCCGACAAAGGACGTGCCATTCTTCCTTTCCATCCGGAATCGGGATGGCTTCTTAGTCGACTTCTGTGTGGGCTGTGCCGCCCCAGCTGTCCGCTCCATGACGTCGGATAGGGGTTCGACCACCGCCTTGTTGATCGGCTTGGCTTGAGCCAGCGCCGGAGCCGGAGCCGATTCGACAGCTGGCTCGTCAGCAATATCGAGAGTCGGAGCAAAGCGTACTCCCTTCTTAGCATCGGATGGTGGTGCCACGTCTTGCGCTTTTGGTCCGCTGGCAGGCTGCTCAGAAGATGCTGGCTCCTCACGCCTGATAGTAATCTGTCCGATGCCTTCTCCCGTGTCGCTGCCACTGTCATCCTCGTCGCCGGTTTTCTTTACGCCAAATGTGTGCTTGCTTAGGCGCTCCTTCAACTCCAGCATCTGTCGTTTCCAATCATCGTCGACAACAGGCCTTGTCGATTTACCCCATTGGTCCTCCTCATCATCATCGTCATCGTCATAAAAATCGGAGTACTCATCGGTGTCGATGTCAGATCCCTCTTCGAGATTCAACTCGGCAACAATGGGGGCCATTTCGAACTCCATCGTCTCCTTGTTGTACCTGATCATATCCTCACGAAGGGCCGCGTCTTCTGGAGACTCGTCCGCCGGCATAACGGGGTCCTCGATTATGCCCTGCTCATCTCTCGCTTTGCGCAAGATCTCCATGAGGCGCTTGGAGGTCTCTGACTGATCCTCCTCCACGTCCCCCGGCTTTGTGTCCTCGGCAAAGGTAACGCTCTTTTTCTTGGCCACAGTCTTGGGCTTCTTTGGCTCTTCCATCTGGGGCTTCTGTGCTTCCTTTGAAGGTGCAGGCTGAGAGGGTGGTGATGGCGGTTTTTCTTTCTGTGCATCTCTACTTGAAGGTGCATCGGGCTTGCTGACCACGTCGCTTGATGATTTGGGATCGCCCTCGGGAATATCCTCCTCCTTGATGCCCATCTTCTCTAGAGTCTCAAGGAGTTTGGCCCGGTCTTTCCCCCCCGGCGTGCGAAGGCTGTACGAGACCACATTATCATCGTCGTCTAGCTCTTCGACAATCTCTGTGATTGGCAAACCGTCGTCATCGGTTGCCGCATCCGGATTGCTGACGACTGACGCTGCCGCGAGTTTGTTGCGCGCCGTTTCGAGTTGTTTTTCCAGGGTCTGGATGTTCTTTGCGACATAGCCGAGCCGGTTGGTAAGGGTACTCTTGATCTGGTCTGGCTTCTTCGAGTCATTTTTGCCGAAGATTTCGACGAGCTCCTTGTCTCTGATTAATTCGCCTTCGTATTCTTCCCTTACTCTGGCGAGGTCTTCCCGGCTGGCTGACTGCGGGAGGGCCTTCACGTCTTCCTGCAGCGTCTCATACTCCTCCTTCCAACGTCGCCAATGGTTAAGCGCATTGGAGAGCTTTTCTACGTTCTCTTCCAGCAATCTAACATGTCGCTCGAGGTTTGCGAAGCTGTCCTTTGCCTCTACCATCTTGTAAGTTTGTGTGGAAGGAGGTGGTAGGTCATGGAAAGAAAAAGATGATAAAGTCGCTAAATTTTAGCATAGCTCGATTTATGCACGTTAGAAACTCGGGCCGGGTCTACACAGTGACAGGGTGCATATTAGCGTATTTGTAGGTACTATTTACACAGTCGTCATTATGCATTAATTGAGCATTGAATGAAACCAACCATCACCGATTGCCCAACTCTCCATTGAATAGCTGTGATGTGAAATACCTCCCGTCCTTTGAATGTTGGACGTCTAATATACTAAGAACGAGACAGTGACATGCAACGCAATTTATTCAAGCCTCCAGCTGTTCAAGCAGCAGGGCTTTAAAAGTCGTCAGGGTATCATAGTATTGAAGAGTACCAGGCAAACCGTCATGTCTCGCGACGTTTTAAAGACGACTACTTAGTCATTCGCATTATAAAAGGTAGCAGGCCACCAACTCTTAATAGCAATTGTAAATATTTAGTTTAGTCCAATACATCTAGATCAGCAAGGTGGTTCCCCTTTGGCTGTCCTTCATCTTGGTCTCCGAGCAAAAGCTCACGAGTAGCCGCCAGAACTACCCCCGAGAATTTCTCTGGCGGCCACTTCTTGAGCACTTTTCGAAGGTGGACAGCTATACGAGTCTACAGAGTCTAGACAACTTTGTACGTATGTCAAACTGGGTTAATTCACAGATCAGCATGCTCGCAAACGTCCACAAGGCACATGTGGCTTATATGCGAATAGGGGACAGCCACCCGTTTCTGGATTTGATACTTGTGGCCACCAATAATCGGCATACCTAGGTCAGACTGACAACCAGGTGACTAGAGTGGAACAACTTACATGTTTTGGTAGCCCGTATCAAGGCTATTTGACAGAATGTATGGATAGACTTGTCCTGCTAGTAGCCTTAACTGCTCATATTCCAGCTCATCCAAAATTTGAAGAGTCTTTGACTCACTCCCAAGAAAAGAGTCGGGAGCTCATTGAGCTTAACTTAGGTAGTAAGTTGGCTTGTGTAATGAATGCCAATCAACCTGGAACTGTCCCAACAATTCATGAAATCACGAAATCAAAGGTACATTGTCACCTGTGCCGTGTTCCAATCGATGTCCAAGCCGCGTCTTTGTTTTATACACGGTTACGATGCTCCTGCAGCTGACACCGATAGTGGTATAAGCGAGAAAGAAGCTCATTTGTGGGCGGCCGTTAAGGTCAGCCTCTCCTCCCCAATTTCGTGCCTAGCGCTACACCCCAGTTAGTTTATGGCATATCGATAAGGCTTGCCTCTATCGATACCGATCCGTATCTAGGTAACATATGAACACGCCTGCTTCTTCACCGATTGTTGCTCCGCCTTTACTTTTTGAAGTTGAAGCCAAAACTCTGTTTCTTTGTCTTGAAAAAATATAGATATCTCACCTGCTAGGCTGAAATCTGAGACAAGAATTCCCTAGGAACTCCTTCCTACTGTTTGACTTACCGTCTCGGGGGCCTATTTATGTGGTTGCTCTCGTGGAATTTCTGAATTCGGATTGGGCGCATGCGTCTTCTTGGGAGTAGTGGGCGGCGGGCTAGTGGTCACGTGTTGCCACAATGCTGAGCGATCAGGAAATCGAACATAGTGCTAAGCAATTGGCCGACTACAAGAGGAACGATGCTCTCCCGGACATCTTGGAGCGCTATGCAAATCTCATCGAGGATTACAAGCGCCTGAAGAGCGATTACGAAGAGGAGAGAGAAGGAAGGGAGCGCTACAAGCAGATGGCCCGGGGGCAGGAACGCAACCCTTTTGTTCTAGTCCTCGTCGATGGAGATGGCTATGTTTTCGATGACGAGCTGATTCGTGACGGCACTGAGGGGGGAAGCAGAGCTGCGAAGCGACTGAATGATACCATCAAGCACAGCTTGCGACGCAAGGGGCTCGAAGGCTGCGAGATCATGGTTCGCGTGTATGCGAATCTCGTGGGCTTGTCCAAGGCTCTGTACAAAGTCGGCCTGTGCGGTGCAGAGAAGCGCTCGCTTGCCCCATTTACAGCAGGCTTCAACCGGTCGTACGGCCTTAATGACTATGTTGATGCTGGGGAGCTTAAGGAGAATGCCGATTTCAAGCTGCGAGCCATGCTACGCCTGTACGCCGAGAACGCCCAATGCAAGCACATATACTTCGCCGCCTGTCACGACGTCGGTTACGTCTCGGAGCTCATACCCTACAGGGGCAACAGGGACAGGTTCACTCTTATCAGCACGCCCAGCCTTCGGTTCCATGATGAATTTGCAAAGCTAGGAATGAACGTCGAAGAGCTGCCCGGCGTGTTCCGCACGGCTCCTCTCGATTCGGTTTATAAACCCGGCGTCTCGTGGGGCCCAAGCAAACCCCTCGGAGTGGCTCCTTCACCAGCAGCCACGGCGCCACCGGCAAGCGACGGGCAGAAGATTTGCCAGTTCTATCAGATCGGCAAATGTAAATACGGGAAAGGATGCAAGAACCAACATGTCGACACTAGGCAGTTTTCATTTCAGACGGGCAGGGCTGCCAAACCCGAGAATGACTTTAGCAACAACTTCAGCCGCGCTGTCGATCAACCGAGCGCAAGCACCCGTGAGAATTCTAATTCTGATCTTTCCCATATGAAGAACGAGTTCTCGTTATTACCGAGAAGCCATGAGATACCAAAAGGTTATGTGGCCATAAACCAGACGGAACACCGCCTAGATATCTACATACCTCCCCCGAGCAGTGAAGTTATGGCTCGCTTCAAACTACGCTCCGAGAATAGAAAGCTTTGCAACAACAAACACCTGTCGGGATCGTGCGAAAACGAGCACTGTGAATACGACCATAGCCCAGTCCCAGACGATCTTAAGCCGGCACTAGAATTACTATCGCGGTCGATGCCTTGCCCGAAGCGCGGTACCTGCAGAAATGCCAATTGCGTATACGGGCATGTCTGCCAAAGAGCGGATTGCAAGCACCGCGGTGGCAAGGTGTTTTGCAGATTCCCCTACCTAACACACTTCGAGAGTCTCGCGCTCGACTCGGTCGTACCGGGAGTGGCCAAGAAGCCTACCCCTGCTTCTAATACAACCTCCATCCACCGTCGCTCTCCATCCACCGATGTCGAAGACGCTTATCGTCACCCAGCTCGCGACGCGGACAGCGAGGGCGAGGAAGGTGCACCTATTATGAGCCCAACCTACGAAGACGAAATGGTGTCGAATTTCGTTATAGAACTTGACTGAGCATGAAGAGAACTCTAGGATTTCATACACGAGGAGCCCCAAACTGGTACTTAGCCGTCGCATCAACCCAGAGGGAGTGATCTCAAAAGGTTTGTAAGATTTAATCGACAGGCCAAAAATATGGAAGAATTCCTACCACCTAAGTAGGCAATGTGGTGGACGGAACGACTGGTCATGCGGCGGAAAGATATGGTCACGATTGCTGCTTGCGAATCTAGGCAGGCATACGACCTCGACATGGAAAAAATTGGCATAACCCTAAAACCTGGAGATTATTCTAGCCTAGCTACTTGGCAGGATAATTCTGGATATTTGTTATGCTAATACAGATAGTCTGTCTTTACTGATGTCAGACATCTCTGCAAACAATGGTGGCATGGCAGGTTTGAACTGAGCAGATACAAGGCCGGGCGCCGTGGCATCGGTCTCGCTCCCTCCTGAAGGCGTATATAGTTCCGGTGGGCGAGAAACGTAGCCTGCCAGAGTATCTAGCCAAATTCAATGTTCAGAAAACGTTCAATCGTGTCCTTATTAAACCTCAATAAGTGACTCTGCTCTCAATCTCTACCACGGGATCCGTATATCTCGCGGCAAATACGACAGTCAAGGCCGCTCATAGTGGAATCAGATACATATTCTCAATGCTGAAGGAGAGCATCTTAATGTACAAAAAATGACCGTAGCCCTTACTCAAACCAAGGTGGACACACAGCCCACTGAGGTGCTCGTCGTAAAAAGGAGCAAGAGCAATAGACTACTATCTGCTTTTCAGTGTATATTAAGTAGACGGGCTCGATGATGAGTAACAGAACAGTATCAAGACGAGAGCACAGAACAGACGCCAGGGGACTCAAGAGCATGCATGGCACGTGGCCATGTAGAAGGCCGGCGCGTCCACTAGGGTTCCCCTTTGAGGGGATCAAAGGAAGTAAGTATCTCACCGATGCCATCTCCGTATAAGTGAGTAAGGGGACACGTTGGGCAGCAGAATCCTGCAGCTCTCCCAGCTAGAGCCAGAAGACGAGATGTGGAAAGGCCATACGTAGCACATCGACCAGAGCATGATCTTGTCGTCGCAGTTGTTAGATGGTGGATACATAGCCGCAGAGGTCCCCGTTGCAACTCCTGGCAGTCCCTTGCATCATCGTCTTAAGTATACAATAACGATCCGCAACGCATGGAAACGAGTATAGAGACTACGACTTTTCACCCCCACATAAGTATTAAGCCCTAGACTTGCGGACATTACACAGGAAAACGGGAGAGAGCCTACACGCGTTGTGCTGTAGAAACAAAGGCGCCCGAACCGGCAGGAGATGGAAACCAGTCCAGATAACTGCTATGGATAAGTCGCAATCTACCTCTGGGATCGCAGCAGGAAGAAGAGCCACGGGCTTTGTGAGGGGGCTGGGCCGAGTCGTCCTCATTACGACGCTGTTAGAATGAACCAGTCATTATCCACTATGGCAGATGGATAATAACGACTTCTTACCGGCATGCCTAGGTAGTCAATCCTAAGGTCATTACCTCTTACGAAACAACCAAACTCCTGAGCTTAACTATGCGTCGCGCCACGATGACTCCCCAGCTACGTCAAACAAGCACCATATTTCTACCTCAATGTCTTTCTATAAACGCCGGGGCATGGTATACCGCGGCCCCCTTCCCCTTCCTGCTCATCTCACACCCGTCGACATACACCGCTACGGCGCCACCTCCTCCTCCCCCATGAACACACCCCTTTCTCCTACCAACCACAGCCCCTGACCGCTCGCTCACCGGTCGTACTCGCCATCCGCAAAATACCGATCCGGCATATCGACCTCCCATAGGGGCCTCTCCACGATAGCCACCTCCAGCATTCTCCTCCTCGGCTGTTCCCCGTTCCGGTTCACGTACGCGAAATCCGCGTCGCCGTTTTCCGCTGCTCTGCCCGCGCCTTCCTCCGGACCGTCACGACCAGCGAGAAGCGGGACGATGCCGAGGATGGGCCTGTACTTGTAGGTGCACCAGAACGCGATGCCTCCGGTGCCCTCGGGCTCCCTCTTCTTGCCCTGCGCCCCCCGGAGGAGGGCCAGCTCGCCCTGCCGCTCGTCCTCTGAATCCTCGCTGTCGCTCTCCTCCTCGCCCGGGCCGCTCGTCGCGTCCGTGTCCATGGGGTCAGGGCCGGCGGCGGCGGGGGGGTCGAGCGAGAGCTCCTCGTCCGTCTGTCCTCGGACGTGGCGGACAACCTTGGTCGGGCCCAGGGCGCCGACCCCCATCTTGTTGCCAGCGCCGGTATCCGGACCTCGTTTGCGCTTCTTCCCCTGCTGTCCGTTGGCGGCGACCATGGCGGAGGACGGGCTGCTTTCGGGGCCGGCCTCGGCGATGTCTTTGGTGAGATCCAGCATCACGAGGAAGTTGTTCCCGTACAGCCAGACTCGGTCGCCCGACCAGAGGGCACCCTTGACGAGGTCGCGGATATTGCGAAATTCGACCGGGAATCGCGAGAGGGGGTTCCTTCTGGACCATGGGGTTATCGAGCCGACACCAGGATTCAGAAGCAGAATTTGTGGCTTGGCGGTGATGGCAAGGAGAATGTAGTCATCAGGATGTTCGTGATCTCTAACTCCTCGCGGATGTATTGTAGTGTCTGGGATATGATTCGAGAAGGACAGTACAGTTGGTGCCGCATGCAATCTAGGAATAAGACTACCATTCGGGTTCCGCGCCCACCGAACGCCGTCGCTGGGAATGTCGTTACCATCATTCTCATCGTCAGACCCACTAGCATCTGAAGTTGACTCATCCTCGCTATTATCGATATCATCCTGTAGTCTTTGTGTAGAATCGCGTAAGACCCAAGTGTCGATGTAGCCAGCTAAATCGGCGATAGCCAGCATCCTGCTGTCTGGGGAGAAGGCAATGTGAGATACTGTCCTCTCGTATTGCCCGAGACCTCCCAATGCGATGTGCTTGGGGACTTTTCGTCTGATTCGTTGTAGACGTATCACCTTGGGGTGGATGGCCGGTTTGCTCTCCGAATCGGAACCCTGGACCAGCCGGAATACACATACTTTAGTGCCTTCTTGAACTAGACAGAACCACTTCCCATCTGGAGAGACCTGTATCCTTGTTGCCCCTTGCGCCGCAACAACCTCGGGCACCTCGACCTTGGAAATCCTTAGCTCCTCTTTCCGGGCATCACCTCGAGACTTGAGGTGGAACGCTTTGATATCAGAGCTGGTGGACACCACCAGTAGGGACCCGTCGTCACTGATGGCTGCTGATGTGATGTTGGCTTCACCCTTGATGAGGATCCGGGCAAGGAGTTTTCGGTTCTTTGCGACGGCCGACTCCCCATCCGATACGTTTACGAGGTCGTTCAGCGGTTTTCTCAATCGCCAAATATGGACTTCGCGCTCCCACCAGCTCACAATCAGCCTGGCCTTGGCTGCGCTTCGTAACGGCGGATCCTGGGGGAGACATGGCAGAGTGCGATGGTTCTCCATGCCGGCTTCTTGTAGCGGTAACACGATGGGGCTCGCGTCGGGTCCTATCACATGTAAGCATTTGCCAGTTTGGGTGTAGCATGACCACAACCCGTACTAACCTCCCGACACGACAACGCTCATCCCTAGGCCCTCAAACGATGCCATAGTCTTGACGTCGTGGCTGTGATACCTCCTATGCCAGACTCTCCCCCATCTTGATGTAGAGCCTCTCGTCTGGCGGTAGAGGACGGTCTTGCGATCCATACCGCCACTCACAATAGTCGACCCGTCGGCGCTCGTCGCCAGGGACAGCACGTCCTGCTTATGGCTCTGCAGCCGCTGCGCCTGTGTATAGGTCTTGCCATCAAAGATGCAAACCTGCCCCGTGCTATCTCCGGACACTATATCTCGACCGTTTAAGCATTTGACAGACCAGACAATGATCTCCTTTGCGCCACCGGCAAGATCGGAGCCCAGGGTCATCTTGCTCAGTATATTCCCGTTGCGCATATCGTAGACGCGGATGGCGCTGTCGGAGCAGCCGACGACGACGACGTTTCGGTTCTGGAAAGTCATGCTGACCATCCTGGTCTTCTTTGAGGAAGACTTGACTAGCACCCTATCGAATTGCAGATCGTCGTCGTCAATGGAATAGAGAACCAGGCTTCCATCAATCGTTCCCGCAACCAATCGCTTTCCGGTCTGGGCGACTCGGTTCGCCTGGGTCTTGTCGCGACTCTTGGACGGGTCGACAAGCGGCTGGGCTGCCAGACACCAGATGTCGCCATGCATTCCACTAGCCTGCTTCTTCGGGCGTCCTTTCTCCAGGTCCCACTCTGTTATGGTGCTGGTATAGCCAATACTGAACAGTCTCGACTTCCCGATCATCTTGGTGCCATCCTGCAGTACCTGATCAGGTTCGTTCACCCAGACCAGCCCGTCGATGCTCCTATCCTTGCCGCCGTGAAGGATGATCTCTTGATGCCATTGGCCCTTCAGCGGGTTCCATATCTCGATGTCACCATTGGCTCGGCCGATCGCTAACCGTACTGGGGCGGACTTTTGCGCGCCGGCGACATAAGGGTGGGAGAAGGCGACGGCGTTGATGGCAGAGGGAGGATAGGGTACGAAACGGCAGCGATGGATATCCATTATTATAAATAGGGGGACACGCCTCAGAACTCGGCGTAACCCTGCTTATGGATTAAATTGCTCTCCTCCTTCTCGGACAGTGCTGGCGTTGCGTGCATGAGAGGTTGTCGCAGGAAGAGCTCGTCGAACAGTTAAGATTTGGGGGGGCCTTGCACTCTGTTTGCAGCTGCAATGGCTGGCCCCAACGCCGAACTTTTTCTTTCCTTATCGCTTATCGATTATCAACCCGGCAAGTACCTATGAGCACATGTACATCCGTGACATCTCATGTAAGGGTACTTTCTAGCCCACAACCATGGATTTAAGGTGTGGTCTGTGCTATGTGCATAAATGATAGAACCCCACGTCCCTTAAAGTCACGTCACTTATTAATGCGCCAGTCAACTACCCCGCCAAAAGCTCTGCGCACCATTCACAGAAATATTACAGGCGATGACGACTTTTCAGCCCCCTGCTTCAATGCCGAATACTCTACTTACATACCAGGTATGTCATGATTGTGGGATTTTCACCCTGCGGGGCTGGCCAATCGATTGAGCCATTTTATGCTTTGCTATAATCAGCCGTTACCTATACCTACCTAACCAGATATCATGCTGACCTAGGTAGATATAACATTCCTCTTTTGGTTCACGTGCAGCAGGTTCCTACATTCTTGCACCTTGCGAGCACAAGCTACAGACAGAACCGAACCCATCTCGGTGTTATAGAAACACTATATGCCCATCAATTGACACAGAATAATCGACGACAGCCTTCTCTTCTTTGTTTCCATGGTTGCATCTTTTGACGCAACAGCTGCAACAGCCTCCCTGGTAGGAGTCTCAAGAACTACCTATATAGAGTCTAGCCTATCTGCTGAGCTAGACGAAGAAGAGAGCTACGGGTTGTGCTACTGAGGAACTACACTTCTCATCTGGCTTTCGCACGTCAATCTCGCTACATGGATTTCAATTCGTCCAACCCCTTCCCGGAGGGGGTCTGCTCTTTTCTCGATACGGATCTGTACAAGCTCACGATGCAATGCGCCGTCTTTAAGTACTATCGAGACGTACCCGTCACGTACTCCTTCACGAACCGAACACCAGAGAAGAAGATGTCAAGAAAGGCCTTTTCCTGGCTGTGCGACCAAATCAACAGTGCGTTCACCTCCCTCGAAAATACACCTATCCCCTAGGAGTCACGATGACTTGCTGACTGAAGTACGTACTTTTTACAGAGCTAGGAAATATCTCGCTCTCGGACGAAGAGTTTCGATTCCTGAAAGAACGCTGTACATATCTGTCACCCGCCTATCTTGACTTCCTCAAGGACTTCCGCCTGTCGCCGAGGGAGCAGCTCAAACCGACATTCCATCCCGTGGGCGAGGACACAGGCGCAGACGACGTCCTGGGCGATATACACATCGAGACCCGCGGGAAATGGGTCGACACCATCCTCTACGAAATCCCCCTTCTCGCCCTTGCGTCCGAGGCCTACTTCAAGTTCATGGATACGGACTGGGACTACGACGGGCAGGAGCAGAAGGCGTACGAGAAGGGCATGCGCCTGTTAGAAGCCGGTTGCATCGTGTCCGAGTTCGGCACGCGACGGCGCAGGGACTACCACACGCAGGCCCTGGTGTTCCGGGGCCTGGTCCGGGCTAACAAGGACGGCGAAAAGCGCGGCCTGCCGGGCAAGATTTCGGGCACCAGCAACGTGCACCTGGCGATGCGGTTCAACATCCCGCCCATCGGCACGGTGGCGCACGAGTGGTTCATGGGCATCGCGGCCATCACCAACGACTACACCAATGCCAACGAGGAGGCGCTGCGCCGGTGGGTAGGCTGCTTCGGCGAGGGCGTGCTGGGCATCGCTCTGACCGACACCTTTGGCACGGAGGCCTTCCTCAAGGCCTTTGAGAAGCCCGTCCGCTACCTGCCCGACACGCCCAACGTGCCGGCCCCGGACGGGGGCGAGCGACCGGCCACGGGGCCTCGGACGTACGCCGACGTGTTCACGGGCGTACGGCAGGACAGCGGCGACCCGGCGGACTTCGTGCGTCTGATGCGCGAGTTCTACGAGCGGCACGGCTTCGACCCGCGGGATAAAACCATCGTCTTCTCGGACGCGCTCGACATCGACAAGTGCATCTACTACAAGCGCATCTCCGAGGAGGCTGGGTTCCGCCCGACGTTCGGCGTGGGCACGTTCCTGACCAACGACTTCGTGCAGCGAGCCACGGGCCGCAAGTCTGTGCCCCTCAACATCGTCATCAAGCTGAGCTCCGCCGCCGGCAACCCGGCCGTCAAGATTAGCGACAACATGGGCAAGAACACGGGCGACTCGGCCAAGGTCGCGGAGGTCAAGAGGGAGCTCGGTTACGTCGAGAAGGAGTGGTTCGGCGGTGACGAGACTGCGAGGTGGGGCAAGGCGGACGACTATCCCAAGAAGTCATAGGTTTGAATGGATTCGGGGATCAAGGGACGACGAACGGTTGGACGCAGACGGGTTCTGCGTGCGAGGTAATGGGTTTCCCTGATGGCCCTAAGTGGCGCTGGTCCATTGGACGTTGGGAAAGCGGATGAAAAGGCATTCTCTTGTCAGGGAGACACGGTGCAGGGGCTCTGCCTTTGGCCCGGCACCGTATGTGATATCCAATTTAGATAGGGCTGGCAGATTCTGAATTAGGACATGACAAAGTCTGCGTTGATAATAGACCATAGACATTGTCATTTGCTAGCAATGCCTATCTTGAGTAATGGGCAGTCCTATCACCAGTGCCGTCTACTCTCTTACGCAGCAGGATCGTCAGGACACAGGTTCCGGAGTGGCCTCGGACGGATGCAGTGAGTCTCATCGTAGCCGACGCCCTGCTTGAATGGGAAGGTTGGAGTGAATGCAATGCTAGGTCCTGTGAAGCCTTACCTACATACATATGGTAGGCACCGTAGTGGCAAAGGGGCAAGTGATAGTTTTCCCACAAGCTCGCGGTTCATCTGTCAGGGTGCCGTGCCCGTCTACCTATTCGATCCCGTCGGCATCCAGTATTGCCCATACGAAAATGAAGACGACAAAAGCAAGGCACGTAATAGCATCAGCGCCCTCCATCTCTAGATCTAGTAGTGTACTAGACACCCTCGCGGCATATCACGCATCCGCGCCCCGCCCGCTGCGTTGTTGGCCTTGACGGCAAGCTATGGTGTAGGCAGAGGGTTAGGCATCCAGGAAAACATGTGGGCAAACTGAAAGGCGGGTTAGGTTCCCCCGGTCATAATGCCCAGAAGGGCGGTTAAACAGTGCAGTGGACTCTGGGAGTCGCTCCTTGAAGTGCAGAGGAGCTGGTTCCTGTACTGCCGTCGCTTGGTTGCTTACCGGACGAGAAGGAGTAGTAGTGCGCGTACACTGCTGCGCGGCCATCGCAATGATATGTATGAGCGAACTCTGATACCACCACTACTCAGAAGCCTCTGTTAGCACATCAACATGCCATGGGAAGGCGTTCGCCTCATCCGCACTGACTCGGGCATCCATCTATCAAACCCATGCCAACCAAATAGGAAGACAACATACCGGCCCTTCTCCCTCTAGCCAAATCCACCATCCAATCGACCATCGACAAAGGATATCGAATGAGATACCGCGTACGCACGTCCGATCGCGGGCAACTTTAATTCTGCTTATGGCTGTGATGACGCGTCTCCCTCTCCACGGCCCTTCGCGGCCTAACGTGTAAACGACAACGAGCTCTTCCACCTCCCCGCGCCCTCAATCCCGGACCTAGCTCGACAAAAGGGCATACATACGTACGCACTCACGCTTGCGCATGCCACCATCGCGATGTCGGGCCGACACGTCAGGCTTGTACGCAGTCGACTCACTGGGTGACCGCCCTTGCTTGTGTGCATGGGCGGCGGGCTCGAGCCTGTGATGACGTGAGGGCATTTCTTCGACTAACCTCGAGCGGGAAAAGGAAATTCAGAGTCAGACTTAAGTCATCGTTAGAATTTTCCGCCCGTAGTAGGGCCGAGGGAAATCCGGCGACGTATCTGCGAGCGAGTGAGTTCGGTGGCGATGGAGAGGGTGGGCGGAATAGGAGAGGAGCCTTGCTTCTTCAGCCTTGCGCCCACCGCGGCGCCCGTAGACCTGCCGGACGAGGCAAAGAGATACCACCGCCGTCTCCAACCCTGCCGTTAAAAGATAGTAGTCTACACATAGACAGTCTACCGGACCGTGATGATCTTGAGCAGCATCACTCTTCCGCGCGGAGGCATGTTGATGGTGTCATTATGGACAAAGTGGGAGGAACCAGGACAGGGGCCGCTAACACGCAGCTGGACTCCCCCGTATGGTGACTCCAACAGCGGTGGATGGATACGCCCCGCAACATATCGTCTCGGAGCACATGCATCCCGGCCACCAAGACATCCCTCTGGCCGGCCGTGTGCAGTAGGAATCTGGGTTACGCGTGCGTGCGTACGTACGCACTGCTCCCAGACCGCGGTATGCCATGGATTGGGTTTGATGGAACTGGACGATGCCGTCCTCAACCTAAGTAAGAGACTGATATGCATACGGCATATCGTCGACCCGAGAGCAGAGCAGCGGACACCATCTAATTGGTTCAGAGGCGTCGTCTATCGCGTTAGGTCGGCAATCTGGACCATATGAAAATCTTGCAAGGTCGCGTGGTTTTTCATTGGGAGTTCGGGTCTCGTCTGTCGTACGCATAGTGTGCAATGTAAGATGGGTGGGCGCCGCGAGAGAGGAGGGCTTGCGTGGTCCGGCAGTCGTTCCCTTCCCCGGTTTCGTCGTACCCATCAGCCCTGTGCGTAACCCACTGTATGAGTACGTAAGTATTCACTCCTAATGTATGCCTGCCTCCACGTCTAGGCGTGGAAGCGAATGCCACCTAAATTAGCGTGGTAGCTGGGTCTGGATGGGTGCCCATTGACGAGCCTGCCCTCAATCACCATCTGACTCTGTTAAATCGTCTATATTCTCATATAGGTAGCTTTCGATTACATACATACCTAGGTACTTAGCCAGGTCGTGACCAGAATAATTAGCACCTTTTTGGTTAATGGGTGCTAAGAAAGTGTGTCAATTATTTTTGATCACGGCCTGTTAGCTACGTAGGTGCTTCTTAGGCATGGTCTTAATTGCACTAAGGAGGTACCTCGTGGGTATCCGTAGCGCTCTTGCTGTCTCGCCACTGCTTCATTATACGATATAGTAATCAATGTGTCTCGTTTGACGTTTCCGGACTGCTCTGCTGAGAGCGGATGCCATCATTGCGTTCTAACGTTAGGCAAGACCCGCAATCCGAGCCACATGCGGACTTTTCGCTGCTGGGCGAAGTTCCCGAGAACCTGGGTCTCGACTCTACGCCGTCTCGGATAAGGCGTAGGCGGAGAAAACGGGGTTTACCCGTCATCCCTGTGGCTGCCTTGGCAACATGTATGCCCTGGGCAATCTGCGTCACGTAGGACATATGTACATCCATACGTGCCCGTCCTTTTCCCTGAACAGACGACAGATGGGGAGTTACATGTCACGTTAGGTTCAATTCCTAAGCGCTAGTTGGTACTCCCTGTCTGTCGCACCCATCTACGACCTTGTGTCCGTCGTGATTGTCAGCGGCTTCAATCAAAATACCCCGTTTCCTTGCCCATACCCCGACGAAGGTAACCGGGGTGACATCCAAGTTCAGCCGCGGAAGAGGCTCAACCCTTCTGGATGAGCTCGGGGCTGAAAACCTAGTCCGCACGAATTGAGCGACCTGCTTTTCAGCTCAGCTGATCTAATGCCGACGTACAAAAAGGTATGACGGTGGCTACTCAAGTCACAACGTTATATACCGAGTCGCATATGTCACGCTTTGTAGGGAACTGGAGGACAAACCCGCCAGCACTTTAGATTACGCGACGCCAACCTCCCGGAGTCGATACTACGTATCGATTTCGCCGACAGCGGTATGAATACACGTAGACGCGCGTATTTAGATACTATGTGATGGAGCATATGATTTTAGGCGTTCCAGTCCATCGCCGAACGGTGAGGGGGACCTTGATCTCCAGTAAGATACAATTCGGTTTCTTGCGGCTCGCGCGCAGGGCACGGTCTGCGTCTTCTAGAGCAGCCCGGGCTTGGAAATGAAAATGCATGGCCCGTCAGTTTCCACGCAAAATAGTAGAGTGACCGGACGCGCGTCACAGGCAAAGGAGAGGCAGACCAAGGGGAGCCGGTGGTCGCCGGTTTTTATTCGCAGCTTATCGTCTAACTAGCAGATCTGGGTGATCATGTCTATATCGGATGATTAACTTGGTGGAGACGGTCGTTCTCGCCTCCTAATGATAAGTTGGCGGTGAGCTGGAATGATGCTGATGATATTCTCGTTACTGCCGTTGTCGATATCGCCACTCTTCCAGGGCTTCCCACTGGCTTCCTACCTAGTGTACCGGGTTTAGTATACCAGTTCTGCCCAAGCAGGCGGCCAGTCGAGGAGTGCTCCACGAATGTCAGACGTATCTCTCCGTTGGCTAGCGACGATCGATGTAACATGCGTAGAATACACAGATGTATCCAGTTTATCCAACGAAATCAATCGGGGACGATGAGTCAATCTACAGTTATTGAGTGATGCGACCAGCGACCTGATGACTTACACAGGGACGTTTCGAATGAGCCCCGGTTAGTCAAGGACTCCTACGGGTAACATAGGTTAGAATGAGCTCAAGCGGCTATCAACCGATTAGTATGAACCCGCACGGCGATGAAAAGTGAAATTTCAGTTCTAGCAAGATTTGGATCCCACAAGGCAGGCATTAACGACGGGAACACTGAAGTGACATCTTCTCGCTGTCGGACAAGACACAACGAGCTCGCGGTTCCAGAGATAGTTGCGAAGTCCTGGATGCACAACGGGAAAAGATAGACAGAGAAGGACGCGCAAGCCATTGGGGTTCGGCTCTTGCTACTCGAGCCATAAATCTGGGGAGTATCCGGACCCGCACGTGATCGACAGCAATGCCAGCTCTTGAATGTGGGGAGATACGTTACCAGGCGACGGTAGAGTGAAGATCGTCGAAAAGGCAAAGAAAATTGTTTGAGTAGTGTCTGGAGGCTCGTCAATTAGCTCACGTAGATATCTCGAGAATTTGCGGCTAAAATTCGAAGGAGCGTACGTGGCTTCAGACGCGTACAGGATCGAGTCATGCCGTCCGGGCTCCTGATTTGGCCAGTAACAACGGATTTCGAGTACCTATATTAGGTCGTCGCGGCTATCCAAGCCCGCGGACTCCGTTATGCATGGCATCCGTGACATCTTCAGGTTAATGGAGATGGGAGTGTGGGAAAGCGTCCACGGGAGAGGGCTGTATTCGAAGTTGTGCTCTTCGGTGTAGGAATATAGCAGGCGACCAGGAACTGTAGGAGACACCTGGTTGATGACGGGCTCCCTGTTCGGAGACGCTCTCTTCAACCGACAGGTACCTGTAACGCTGCGCCGGGCAGTTGTGATAAGCCGAGAGGGGGAGCCAATGCCAGACTGTGGTAAGCGAGACGGCCGCCGAAAGGGAGATTGAAGGATCAGGGCATATGGGCATACTGCCACCGAAAGGTACGAGGTTGTCAAGATGATATTTGCACCATCGTGATCCGAAAGATGAATTGCTGCGCAGTATGAAGCAAAAGACCTACGTTGCTGTAGTTTATAATCATTCCGGCCAAGCAGTTGAGTGAGACGCGGGAGAGTATACGCCGAGTGTTACGAGGACAGAAAAATTACCGCCGCGGACTTGCTGTATATTCCTACCTCCTTAAGTAGGTAATGAGGTTGTGAGACGGCAGCCGGCCCAACATTGAGCTCTGCGACTGCTGGAGTCTATTTTGAATCCCGACACCTGACTACGGCGTCTGGTTGTCTAAGCCCGATTAGGTAGCTTCAGCCACACCATTATATGAGCGAAGCCTCGTCATCGCCTCCCCTCACATGCTCGTGCCCACCAATCATACTTGACTCCGCAAGGACTTTTGTTCCTAGAGTAGGTTCTCAGCAGGCATGGGTCGGGACTTCGAGATTGTTATATTGACCTGGTGTGTAGGGCAGATAGGTAGGCAGGATACCCGTCTAAGTAACACGAATCCTACGATGGTGTAATGGAAATACAGTCGTGTATTATACTATCCTCTTGGGAAGGGTGAAACACCTCCAGGCCACTCACCAGTAGCAAACGAATAGAAGGGTGGAATTGGAAAAGCCACGTCATAGTACCTAAACGATATATGATATGGACCCAATGTATATATGCTCAGTTGATTCTACATCGCGGAATGCTGGTATGAATTTTGATGGCGGATATGCGAGTCTTGGTTCATTGTTGAGTGGACGTGTGGGTGAGATGTATGAAGCAGTTGATAGAGGCATTACCCTCCTTGCCCCTGGCCTTCGGCTCTGCCACTGTATTCAATGATACATATAATAGATGCAAGATGGGAAATCTACTGTAGCTTGTAGGGCCCATTCGTCGAAAAGTCGGGCTGCGCAATGGGATTGACGGGCATTGCGCAACCGACCCTCGATGATGGACTACAAAATGTGATGGGCGCATGCAAATGTCGGCCCAGAATGAGGCTTGTCGACAGCCGGACGTTTTTGGGCGGAGAACTTATTGCTAACTACTAGTAACCATGGTACGCAAATACAAACACGCAGGGACAATACGACACCTGGGCAGCTCCAGGCTTGAAGCTCTCGGGCAGAGAAATACATATCGATACATAAATACCCGAATACTTACATGGATATGCACAAATATTGTAATTGATGACTATTAGGCCCGTCCTCTACGAACACATAATAGATATATATCCTCGTTGATATCCATATCCTGACATCTCTGTTCACTTATTCACCACAATGCAGGAAGTATGCCTATTGCGTACGTAGGTACCTATTTCTTATACATGTAAATCTTCTAATCTACCAGACGGGTAGTGACTGGACTGACTGCACAGGTGGACTTCGGTGGGCGGCCAGAAGGGGCCTAACATGAAAACGGTATTATCTGATTGGCTACATGCTTCCGCAGTACGCGCGTTCACTACCGCCAAGATATCTGAATTCGCACTCCCCCCCCCAATTCGACTTCCCCGTTGCCAGAGTCTCGACCGTCTCTTTTCCTTATATGCTTACGTCGTCGCCCAATTCTAGCTGTGAAATAGCATTTTCTCACATAATTAACACGGTCGGGTTTCCCCCCCCTTATGTAGTTTTTTCTTTTTTGCCCTCTTACTATTTTACATTGCGCACGTAATGAGGGCTTGCTTGCGTCTTACGTCGACTCAAGGTCAGGAAAAAGAGGGTCCTAATTCGACCATCCGACCACACAGATTCCCGCGGTACACGACGCACCCGGCCTTGGGCGGAGACAGGCCTACGCAACCTTTGCCATGTCCCTCCTCGCCCTCCTTCCTCTAGTCCTATACCCCTAGCGCCATTTTTGTCGGGAGACTGTACTTTTGTACTCAGATCGATATCGCAGTTTCTGATGTCCGTATCACAACTACAATCTGTACGTTTCTTTACCTGCCGATTATTTGCTGGACTTCCCCCTGCCACTCCTCATAATCGGGATTTTACTCTCCAGGACACCAGGAGCAAGGCAACACACACATACCCCCCCCCATCGAATCCACCCAATTCATGAGGCTTCTGTAAAGAGTCGGAACCTCGATGGTGGTCTCGGTGTAGTTGTATTGTATGTATTCAATGTTCCATTATCTCGACAACCGGCCATCTACGACAAAAACCATCCCAGCCTGTGACCCTGCCTGGCCCTGTACCTAATTACTAAACTGATTATAACAGTACCACGGTTGCCCATACGTCCTCAACCTAACTGGAACTTACTTACCTACCTACCTAATCGGCGATTTCATAGCCCCCCCGTCCGCCACAAAACAAGCTCGGCGATATCGAAACGTAGTCGTAGTCGTAGTCGTCGTGTCATCCCCTGAGAAACTAACCCATCCGCCAATCTCCCTCCCGCCTTCTTACCCCGGATTACGACTGCGATAGACAAATTCGTTCTAGACGCGGCGAGAGGAGATTAGGGACGACAACTCCCCCCAATATACATCAAATCCATTCGTATCTCGAGGGAAGCTGGATGAAGCAACCGTTTGAACTGTGTTGCGGTCGGACTTTGGTCTAGCCAAGCCCAGCGGATGTGGTCTTCATTACCCCATCACGACCAGGAGCACGACCCCAATATCGCTCATTATTATTCCATATTGGACGACCCCTTCTCAGCGGGATACCGCAGGTTGCCAATACTCTGCTGTTAAGCAAGGCACTCTCCATAACAGAATCGTTGCTCTACCCTGATCTGGTCGAGACTGGTCTGGTCTACTTCCGCCATTTCTAATTGAACCCTGCTTCCGGCCGGAGACATTTGTCCCGGTACATTCCTTACAGGGTGATTGTGCCTTTTGAACTTCCTCCATAGCGGGACCGAGAAACAACCTCACCAGCAAAATTGCGAGATCACGAGACGATGGCCGCTCGCGACAATGGCCCTGGGAACGGCCAAGGCGAATACGGCGAGGATTGGGCTAAGGGCTTGCGCATTCAGTTCGAGCAATTATTACGAGAGAAACGAATAAGCGACATCGAGCAATCCCGATCCGCACGATCACGACTCGGCTCACCGTCGACACCTAGAGAGCGAGCATCGTCGGCGAATCTCCGGGCTGCCTCGTCATCTTCAGATTCCGCGAGACCAACCACGTCTCATGAACGTCACGATCAACCTCCTACTCCACCATCTTATTCATCCCTACGCAATCTTCCTCTGGTGCCAACCCCCCCGGCCCCACACGACCGAGAAGCGCAGAAGTTTCGCAACCTTATACTATCCCTATCGCTAACTCCGACAAAGTATGAGAATCCCGGGCTCCTGGACGAGGCACTACAGACGATTCCGTTGGACAGGATATACAGCGAGGCCGAGGAGGAGAGCCAAGTGCTGCAGGCTCAGGCCGAGAGTATGGGTGACGGTCGACAACCGGAATGGGGATACCAGGATTGTGTCATTCGCGCGTTATTACGGTAAATAATCCGCCCTCCTTCCCATCCCGTCACCATGGTGTGCCGACCGCCGCCAGAGAGTTGGTCCACGCTCGATTCTAACAATTGACTCTTGCAGGTGGTTCAAGCGGTCCTTCTTCACCTGGGTCAACAACCCGCCATGTACGGCCTGCCTGTCGCCGACGGTAGCCAAGGGTTTGACCCGACCGACACCCGAAGAAAATGCCTGTGGCGCGTTGCGGACCGAGCTCTATGAATGCGCGCAGTGCGGGAGCAACGAGCGATTTCCCAGGTATAGCGACGTCTGGCGGTTACTACAGACGAGACGTGGCCGAGTCGGAGAATGGGCCAACTGCTTCAGCATGCTATGTCGTGCGGTTGGTGGCCGCGTGCGCTGGGTCTGGAACGCCGAGGACCACGTCTGGACCGAGGTCTACTCGGAACATAAGCAACGCTGGATACACGTCGACGCTTGCGAGGAGGCGTGGGACAATCCGCGGCTGTACACGGAAGGCTGGGGAAAGCAGATGTCGTACTGCATCGCCTTCAGCATAGACGGCGCGACCGACGTCACGCGGAGATACGTACGCAAGACCGAGCATGCCCTCGAGAGGAATAAGTGTCCCGAGGAAGTCATGCTCTACATCATGCAAGAAGTCAAAAGCATAAGACGCGCGAATATGGACAAGGACACCCGGTTCCGGCTGGAGAAGGAAGACCAGAGGGAAGACCGGGAACTGCGGCAATACGTCATCAATTCTATCGCCCAAGCCGTGACCAGGATGGTCCCCAGGCCTACTCCGAGAAATGTACCACCACCGGCGCTTCCGCCGAGAGAAAACCGCACTCGAGCCTCTTCCAACGACGACCAGAAACTACCCGCCGAGCGGCCCGGACGGCAGACCGGCAATGCTGAGTGGATGGCCGCCCGAAATGAGAACAGCCGGCGGAACCAACACCACGATCCGAGAGACCCGGCGGCGAGATGAAGTCAACATCCCACTATCTATCTACCAATTCCTTGCATCGACTCCTTGCCAGCACCTCCTCTATCATATGGGGTATGCTACCTATACAGACAACACTTCAGTACGAGTCTACTCACTTGAGCTTAGCCTTAGAGATCCCATCATATGGGCACGATCAGCCGACTACTAATCTCATTTGTCTAATTGATACAACTATCTTCGCAAACATATCTTCACGGCGCAAAAATGGGGCGCCCTGTATCTATCCGGCAGACAACTTGTCGCCCGATATATCATTTCTTGTCGACCATCGCTCATCTTTTTTTTTTTTCTTTCGTCGGCGTCTTCCTGGGAAAAACCAACGGCGCATCGGGACATGTCCTCGGGGCAAGGGCGGAACAGCATACACTTCGAATTTTTAAAAGGTTGGGATGGGCCAGAACGAGAAAGGGAAGGCCTCTTTCTCGAGCCCGGCGTTTAGGATCATTTATATACATCATTGCATACGAGGAACGGCCGAACAGACAGCCGGTATTTGGCATGAAGCGAAGAGCAGATGAACAGGACGGCATCGTGCTGGGCCTGACAAGCGGACAGTGCGCATCTTGGGAACATGTGCGCGGGAGATGTTGCGCAGCCTAGCCTAGCTGAGAGACGCGTATATGAACCAGGGAAAGCATCTCCGATATTTATTCGTTCTCATCGACAGCAACAGACCTCTTCTACGGCGGGCAGGCGGACCCCAGGATCAAGCAAGCGAGTAGCAAGGAATGCCACGAGTGAACGCTGGCTTATGGTAGTCATAGAGAGCCGAGGCAAAGCATCGACGAGGATAAAAAGATCCCACTAAGAATAAAGCGCCACTTTTGCTGGTCCGTTTTAAATGTTGACTGTCTATCCCCCCTTCTCCCTCGGACATCGACCGGGTCCGCGTTAGTAACGTGGGACTATCTATCTATTTACGCATGTGCCTCGCTGCCGTTCACCCGTGATGCATGATTGAAACCGAAAACTATAAGTAACTTAGATAAGCAGTTATGGTGAATCGTCTTTCTCTGCCTACCATACGTATACTAGCTACCACTCCGGGGCAGGAGGAGGATTACGCGCATCTAGTCCTAGCCCGGTCCCCCGGACTATCCTATGAGCCGAGCGACCGTCTTATCGGTCGATCGAGTCCTCGGCCGCCCACACACAAGGTCCCAGCCCCGTGTACGAGTACGTACTACGTAAATAAGTACGTATCCACATAGTTAATAATAAACCGAGGCAGAGATGTAATAACGGCTAAGGCGCTATGCCGCCAAGGCGCCATTCACGTCGCTTGCTGACGGACCCGGCGCGCTGGGTCCACCAGCGCCGCCGCCTCGTTACTTAGTACGTAGATAAAATTAAGCATTGGGGCCGGTGCGTTTCGTTGTTGAACCGGCGGCGCGGTTTTCGTTCCCGGTCTTGTGGCCTTTCGCGTTGGTCGGTCCCCTCGTATAAGATTTTTTTGTTTCGTTCTTTTTGATCTGGTCCTGCGCTGGGCCATTGGACGTGCATGCATTGCCCAGCGTTGGGATAGCAAGTGTATATGTGTTTGCGTCCCCATGTTACGGTTTATCTATGAGTGAAAATAGGAGTAATACGGGTTCATTTGCTTGCGTCGGTTATGTAAGTAATACCAGAATATGCTATACACCGGGAGAACACCTCGTAAAGTCACGGTAGGACTTCGAATCCATAACCAGCAATTAATTAAATATCGTACGACTTTGTACGAGGTAAGGGGTAGTCTTCTGTCAGACCCTGAGTGCCGAAAAATGTGAGGCCCCACACTATGGCGGGACACTATACCAGGTCTTAAATCTCACATCTTCTATTTATATGGATCTACTACCGACCTACGCAGTGTACTAAGCACAGCTTAAAATAACGCGCTAAATACGGCGCTTAACGGCTTCGTTTAAGGCGTAGTAGGTACAAGATCATAGCAAAGCTATTACCTGGCGCGGCTAGTGGCTATGCCCTTCGGCCCGGAGCTGTATATAGATCGGATCCCTTCGTCGTTGTATTGCTAATATAGGTGTGATAGCTCCTCTTAGACCCTTCAGCTTTCTTTAAGAGCTTAAGCTTAGATAGTTACATATAAGAGCTCCGTATGCACTCATATATATATACCCCCGTAAATAGGACCGTCTTATGGTATTTTCTCCCTACATAGTGTATATTTATACATCGACAAATGACGCTGAAGGACACCGATCTTGATACTTAACGCTTCTTGCTTGTTGATTTAGACCATGTTGTACTTGACAGTTGCTTCGTCCAAAGCTCTATTTGGATTCCCTCAAACCCGGTATGTTAGAAGCCTTCACAATCTCTTTTCTCACAGCCAGCCTAGAGCTACACTGCCATGTGGCAATCTTATAATCTCGTAGAAACACAGACAGCCGAGAGACATCAGGTGAAGCATTAACAGGGCCCCCTTCGGTCGTTGTAGCCATTCGATTTGCGCTTATAGTATACCGTTCCGAATACGTTGGCGCTGCCCTGACGCTGGACTACCCGAGCCCGTTCCGTTATGTCCCCTGATTGCCAATTCCCGGGTCGCTGCCTAGTTTCAAGGTTGTGATGCGGCCATCTGTGGAACGAGGCCGCCCTGGCTTGCAAAGTAATCATAGCTATGACCGTCCAGCCAATGGCTTGAATCGGCTGCTCAGCCATGTTATTAAGTAGACTGCATGGACAGACGAATCAGGAATTCAAATTACGAATAATAGTTGCGGAAAGGTACTGGTCATATCCAATTCTGTTTAAGTTCGAGACAGGTTCTACTGGCATGGCTATTGTTGATCTAGAACTGTTTAACGGTGTGGGGTCGAGGAGGCATCTTTCATTCCAATACTTGAGGCAATCTCAGGGGTAGATGTTTGATCTCATAAAGGTACGTTGCTCTCCCTAATCACGGATTTCATTTCATTTCCCGTTTCTCTGAGCCTCGTTTGCTACAGTACCAGCACCTGACAACATTACCCGCGCCTTCGGGTTTCTTGTAGCGTCCCTTGCCATATGTGATGTCGTTCTGGGAGTGTGAGGCGTAGCTTCCAAGAACAATGTCGTTCTATACTATGTAAACTCGTATCACCCCAAGTACGTCACACGGCCCAGCTAAGACAACGACAGGGTCAAGGGCCAACCAGAAGCGCTTGAGCCAGTACTGCGCGATTCCGAGCATCGATGTCATTATCCTGTCGTTCGTCCACCTCTTGCCGCAGCAAGAAAACGGTTACCCAGGCATAGACTTTGGCAATCAGTGCTGGGCCGAAAAGTACGCGGGGCCTGGCTACGGCGGGCAGAACAAGCCCACCAACAACCGCCTCCTGAAGTGTGCCTGGTTCGAGCTGACGGTCCGGCAGGCCGCCAACCCGGCTAATGCGTATTACTGCCGCAGTACCTTTGGGGATGTCGCCATCCGGAAGGCTACGTATGCGAGCGAGAACGTCGCCAGTGGCAAGAACTTCTACCAGAACCTGAAAGCTGCGCTCAATACGGCGTCCACGAACAAGAGGCTGTCCTGTGTGCCCCGTTAGTAAACAATACAGGGCTGTTGGAGAGGAGCGTTGATTCAGGAGGTTTCGAGGATCTGCAGCCAGGTCGATAACTAGATGACAGAGTCCTTTGACGGAGCCAGTGCCCGGAGTTCCTTCGAGTCGGGAGCTGATATGGCCAGAATAATGGCTGGTGTGCTGGTTACTCAAGGTCAACCAATATCGAGAATCGATAGCCGGCGCATCCTCCCAGGAAGGCATCCACGCTTAGGGGTTGAGGCTACTGTGTTGTCAGAATTGTAACATGTCGGTTATTTATGTTCGCGCGTTGATCTTACTCGGAACGACAAGGCACACTGTCTTCTACCGATTAGCGTACGGGGGATGTAGGATAGATATGCTGCTTCTTCCCCTCAGTAATTCACATGGACGTCTATTTAGCTGGATTAGGTCTGACCCATGACCCAGAGATGCCAGCCGAGCTGGCCGCATCGTCAACCGCCCAATACGATAGAGGGCTGAAAAGGGGAATACTTGTGGAGAGCTTCGAGGACTGGTCCCATCATTGCGGACATGAGGCTGATACGCGCCGGGGGGGGGGGGGGGGTTGGGG
>QJNZ01000122.1:0-123337 GCA_004155055.1 Monosporascus sp. CRB-8-3 | reverse complement strand
TGAAAGCTCGAGAAGCCTATAGATTTGAGGCTGCTACAGAGCGGGGGACTAGGGTCAAATATGTGTTGGAACCAACCCCTTACCCCACTTAACACATCAGCATTCTATGCTTACCGCGTCTCGATCCCATTCTATTCCGAAGAGTTCCATCTCCTGATGGGCCTGATAAACCTTCCCGTCTGTCTTTTGCTGGGAGCTTTTCGTCAAAGTCAAGCTCCGCCGTTTCTTGATCATCTGGATGATGATCATTGTTGCAGGGGCCGCATTATTCACCCTTGCCGGCCTGTCTGAGCGTGGGATGCATCTCACAGCACTGTTTGTCTAGCGGAGAACTATTCCAGGTACTGTCGGAGCGCTATACAGAGCGGGCTAGTGAGGACAGGGTTAGCATAGGGGTTAGAATAGGGGTTAGAATAGGGGTTAGAATAGGGGTTAGAATAGGGGTTAGAATAGGGGTTAGAATAGGGCTAAAATAGGGGCAAGTAGAAAACTCACACATCTGCGTACATATAGCTGTGTAATCATACGCCTTCAACCCCGGCCACTCGGTGGAAATATAACAGGTATTCAGCCCATCTCAGACATCGAGTTCATTGAGGAACGCGGTGTCGAAGCATTCATCTGAGAACCCATCTACCTTTGGCAGGATGCACAAGAGGAAGAAGCGCCTCGAAGCAGATAGGATCCCATAAAAATCAAGGCTGGGAAACGAAGCAGATGGTTAATGAGTGGGAGCTGAGCAGTGATGGAAGAAGGCCACATAGTCGAGGCTAGGCGTCACACAATCAGCTTAGAATATCCAGGACTCACCTGGTCTGGATATTCAAAATATTTAATACCGCCCTCTTTATTTGCATTCTTATGCTACGTGTAGTTACAGTAACCAGGAAAAGAGAAAAGGGAGTGGGGGATACACCCTTTGTGGCGCTTGGCTTCACGGACTAGACGCGGGCCAACAAAAGGGCATCGCGGGTCTTTACATTTCAAGTCCGGCTACCATATTACAGTCATGGAGGCTTCATTATATCACTTAGGTTGAGCCGGAAGCATCCGGTCTGAAGATATACTAATAATTAAACATTTAGGAGAATATCCGTAGATGGATGCTCTCAAGGCCCGATTCGTTCTGAAGTGTGGGTAGTTCACCGCGCTGTCCATAGGGCTGCTTAGCCTAGGCGCTAAGCGATATGGTGGTGCCAATGAAGGGTGACTTCTTATAATCTTTTTTCCTGTGATATTTTTGCTTGCTACATTAATCCTTGGGCGATCTTCGAAGTTGGCGCCCAACTCCCCTGCATCGTTCAGCCCCCAATTACGCTCAAACCCGGAGATGCTTTAAGTGCTTTTGGCGGTCCTTGAACTTTCCGTTGACTTTCCCACGACCAAACCTACTAGTTAACGCCTATCCTCAGGTTCGTGAGGTTTATTTTATTTTTTAATTCTTTTTTTCATTTTTCATTTTTAAATTTTAAAATTTTAAATTTTTAATTTTAATTTTAATTTTTTTTTTAACTTCAGTCCAACTCGCCATTTGGTCGCCTGTTTCTTCATCTTATTGCCGCGACGTGCTGCGTTGCAAACGAGGATATGCTCACATCGTCGGGGCGTGCCAAATAGCACACTAGTACTAGACTAGTATGCCGTATATGGCACCCATTGCCAATAAGACGGCCGAGTACAGGGATCTGCTGACAATCTTTTCAGCCGCACATCTCCGCAACTTCCCCCTGCCCCATAAGTAACCAGTCACGACCACGGCTCTATGAACCAGACTTCTCCTTCTAGCATGGAGTGCTCTAGCACGATAAGGACTATGAGCGCCCCAGCCCACGCTACGTGTTCCTCTAAAAGCGTGAGCCCGTACTTCTGTATAGGAGCTCGTCGAGGGCGAGTCTTGCTCGAGTCCAGTGCATTTCCAGTGCCATATGCCGCGGTTTCTGGTGCATATGCCCCGAGGGTCTGATTCTTGGACGGGTAATAATGGTTGCATGAATATCATGCAGCGACCCGCTCTAGCAGCCCCTATCCACGACGCTGCTGCGGAAACGAGTCTGCCTCGTTGGGCTCATTGCGCTGCAGTTTGCTATAATCTATTGCCTAGCAGGCTCTGGTCATGATGGTTTAGCCACCTCTGACCTACATATGTCCCATCGCTGTTATAATCTTTATACGCCCACAGAGGCTCCTTCTTGAAGAAGTCCAAATGAGCACTTTGTTTTGATCGAGCAATCAAATACAGCCGCTGGTCGGACATGACTTATTCAAACTCCCCATATTTCAGCTTGTGGACATGATCAGCAGTGCTCCAACTCTCTTTGTCCAGAGTTTGCCTAGCCTAGAACCTTGGCAAGCCACAGCTGAGATTCAGGCATCTGCCTCCATCATGCTCAAGAGCAGGTCTTTGGGTTGCATTTTCACATATGAAAAGGGATGGACTCCCGTGCCAGCTGGTGCTACGTCCTGACCCTCCTACTTCCACGTGTTTCTTGTTCCTGACCGAGCGACGTTCACTTTAAACAAAAGACACGGGGCGAAAGTCAGCCCTAAACCTCCACCTCCACCATCGACGATCTCTCTACCGACTAGAGATGGAGCAGCCAAAAACCTACTCCAACCAGCGACCCGTTGGCAAGGAGCATATCCCTCTCTACCCCAGAGGCTTCGTTGCCGCTCGCATCATCCAGTTGATCATCGGACTCGTATGCTTGGGCTTGTGTGCTTTCGGAGTTACTGTCTTGGCCTTCGCAGGAGATTCTCTCATGCTTTTCACTGTGAGTTGCCCCGTTACAGCCCCCAGTACACTTATAACTGAACAGCTGCTAGGCCATCGCCACACTGATCGCTTCGATATACTGTCTCGTCGCTCACTTCGGGCCACCGGAGGCTTACAATTACTGGGCCATTCTAGGACTCGACATCTTTCTGCTCGTCTTCTGGCTGGCCTCGTTCGCCGTGCTTGCCGCCCAAGTAGCTCCACTCCTAGCTTACTATTCGACTTATTCCGATTACTATGGATACTACGACTATGATGCTGCTGCTTTAACCTGTAGGCTACCCTTTATATGCGCAAATACACCCGAACACTCCAGATCCCTTAGAAGACCTTTCCGGGCATAAGCGGGACAGAAAAGCCCTCATAGGTTTTACGTATTGCAAACACGGTATGCTAACATGGTCCTGTCAGATACTGGAGCTCTCGCTGGAGCGGCTGGCTTAGGGGGTCTCGAATTGTAAGTCTCATGCGGATAATTGCCAATAGCGGACGGACACTAAGCCTTGCCCAGCATTCTCTACATCGTCTCTCTCTCGATCCACAGCGTTATGCTGCACCGCCACCGCAGAGCTGGTCTCCGCTGCATGCCGCTCAGATTGTCATCTCATGCGGCTCCGGCTGGTGGTAAGATTGAAATGCAACCTCAGTTTCAGCAACCCCATCCCCAGTTTGCACCTGTATACCATCAAAACTCGGACAATCCTCAGAACATACACCCATATCCACAGCAGTCAACTGCATCACCCGTCTCACCACAACCTACCGGGGGTTCTTATGTTCAAGGGCCGCCCGTGCCCCTAAATCCCAACCAGGCCTTATACGAGGCCGACGGACATGAGAGGCGTTAGACCACTCAACAATCTACTGGGCTTACGAGACGGGCGGTATGGTTGGTTGGAACTCCGGTACTTTCATTGAGTCAATCTTCAGGCGCAGTTGTACTTGATACCCTGTAATTGGCGTAACCTTTTCTTACATTGTTGGCGACTTGCGAAAAAGTTATTTAGATGCGTCACAGATTTAATGGGCAAGTCTTCTCAATGTCTTACTTGTTGACGGACTCTGGTCTGTTTCACTCTTTGTTCAAGTATTATGTATGGATGTGGTCCATCTCGATTACGGTATCTTTAGGTAGATGCGACTATTGCATTGCCCGCTTTCAACAGTGGAATGCCCGGATTCGACTATGCTCCCGGAACCGTAACAAGACAACGGAAACGTCTAAATAACTCCCTATATCGCCAGTACCCGCTGGCAATCCATTGTAAGCTTCACAGCCTTTGTTCGGCTGGCACTTTTCTATCAACTTTTCCTATCGACGCTTGCTTGCCCGTCTTTCTTTAACCTCTTGTTAATCGCAAGGAACACCTCTTAACCTTCGATGCCCACTAGTCTATGGTTGTATTGTCCTCAACCGCTCTAGCCCCGTACCACACCTCTCTCACGGTAGTCGTCCAGCATGTCGAAGCGACCAACCAAGTCTCCGGCAAAGCTTGCCAAAGGGCTCGTTAAGCATATTATCAAAGAGAATAATATCCACATTATACAGCTGCACAACCTTGGCCACGAGTGGCAGTTTTACAAGACATGGAGAGAGTCACAGCGGGCTAAACCCGAGGATAAGACATGGCCGGCGTACTACCTGGCTGAGCGGCAAGAGCAGCTGCGAGAGCTTATCGACATAATGAAAGCAGTGGCTGACAAGAACAAGGAGTTGGCAGCCCCGTTGGCCGATATCCTTACTAACTTTACTGATATGATGGCTTTATATGAATGTGCAGGAGTTAGCCAGCAGTACCAGGATCCGAGGGACGAGAGGTCTTACATAAAGACCATCTATCCGATGATCCTGCGTGCCGCCAATTCCGGGATGATACCCCAGGATGCCCTTGATTACATTGGGACTACTGAACCCGTCATCGCTATCCCTCCGGTGAATGTGCCGCAACCACCAGTCGTCCCTAACCCGGGGACAAATACAGCTCAACCTGGCACTCCACGACCGATTGCGCCCACAGTCCAGGCCCCAGAGGGCGAATCATTCCTAGAATCTGTTTTTGGCTTTGGATCCGTATCGAACAACATTGGTGCCCGCGCGCAGTTGAGAGTAGCCAGGGCAGCCGGGTTCCGCCGGAAGAAGTTTCAGCCTCTTTTCAATTCTATACCCCCGTCTCGGCACGTCACCGAAGACGCCAGTGCAGAGGGTAACGGTGTCGGCGGAAGTGACAACAAGGCCAACAAATGGGGAACAGACGACACAAAGGACCAGCAGTTCGATATCGTACAAGAGTTAGCGAATGATCCCCGCCCCTCGCGGATAGACTTCAAAAGTTTCGGTTTCCAACAACATCCTGAGGATTACGACGATAAGTACTATACCAGTCTCTATCGATTGCTCTACAACCGGACAACGGACTTCGCGGAGAAGTGGTTCGGCGACATCGACTTACCAGAGCCTGGGTACGTGGGCTCGCCGTGGCAAGAGCCTTTCAACGACCAGTTCATCGAGTACACGCGCCTGGTCGCCCACGAGGACCGACACAATGGAGGCTGGCCGGCCCTGCTTCGGCAAGCTAAATATCGTAAATGGCTCATCGTCGGCATCTTGGGGCAAGTCATCGAAAAGAAGGTCTTCAGCGAACTTCTCTTCGGCGTTAGCGATTTTTGGAAGAAGGAAATCGACGGAGAAGATTTGAGACTAGTCGAGATAGAAGGTAAGGATCATCTTCCGCTACCGAGATCAAATTTCGCTAGTCACTCCTCTCTGAGATCTTCACTACTGATGGCGCTTGCTTTGAAATAGGATACCGCCGGAAAGCTCGCCGCAGCGAGACGGCGAAGATGGCGTTGAAGGGAATGTTCGTGCCGTCTGGGTTCTGGGGGGACGTCGACGATCTCGCTTGGCGAACTGCCCTCATCTTCGAACCCCTCATAAACCTGTTGGACATCTACAGGGAGCAAACCGAGGAGCACCAGACCAACTTGAGCCACTTCTACCAGGAGCTCCACATGATCATCTCAATCGCGGCCTATATGCAGGTCTGCATGGCCATCTCCCCGTCCATCTTCCATGTCCTCTCGGCAACTCCCGGCGCGCGCATGGACTATCCAATCGAGCAGCAGGCGGACGTCGCGCTCTACAGGGAGTCCAAGAGCGTCAACGAAAGGCTCTACTCCGCGTGGGAGGACGCCGCGAACAAGATCCAGCAGAACCTGAGGGTCCCTCCCGCCGACTTCGACAAGCTCAACGCCCTCTACCCGATCCCGCCGGCGACCGCCCAGGATCACGAGCAGGAGCGGCGCATGGCGAGACACCACCTCCTGCGCGGCGCAAAGATCATGCTCGCCGTCTTCCCAATGATCAAACGGTATAGGCCGGAGAACCGCGGAATTAAGCCGAACCCCGACAAACCCCGGACGGACGACAACTGGGAGGAGGTCGAGGGGCAGCGCATCGCCGACATCTTCCGCTGCACTGTCGTCTACTATCAGGGGCTCATATACCCGCGCAACATACTCGAGGACGGCGTGCAGCTCGACACCCACCTGACCGCCGTACGCGGCTGGCAACGGCACCCGGTTCGGCTCAGCCCCTTCGCCATCGGGGTTCTCGCTATCTTGCTGGCCTGTGCCGCATTGTCTGTCAACTGGCTGCTACTAGCTATCGTCCATGGAACTGACGAGGCCAACGCCTTTCTCCGGTCGAACTTTGGGGTCGTACTCGAGCATGTGTGGGTCGCTCCGCGAAACTACGCACTGCAGACCCTCGAGGAAAATGATTGGTCGTCCGCTACTCTGATTTGCAGGACATTCTGCAATACAATCTGCAGAGGAATGTGTGTCTGCTCTTCGGCAACCGCTGCATACTAGATCATGATGCGTGCCAGGGAAGGGGCGACAGTACAGAACGACCGGACTCAGTAATGGAGAACAGGCGGAATTCAAGGAGCCTTCTTTGTCCAGAAATATGAAGAGACTATCAACGAAAGTTACTTAGTGCCTTGCTGAATGGGATCGCCGACAAGGGAGTTTGGCTTGGAATTTGGGATTATTTGGCATGTATCTTCTAAACTTAACTCCTGCATCTAGTAATCTCCTCTCCGTGTACCCTACTTGCGAGGTTTGTTAGTTGGAACGAACCGGCCGTACCAGGAAATGCTTTCCGGATATTAGAGTTCATAGGAGGTCAAGCAGACTCGCTGCGTAAAATCTTTGTTAGCATAAGATTTCTGCGAAGGTTGCGCCGAACACCTGTAAGCTGATCAACCGCACTAGCTCTGGGTTATGTTACGTAGGGGTCTCTTATGTTATTCAAAATAATAAATAATAAATAATAAATCTGCGACAGGCCGAAAGTCTTACGAAATGAAAGGTCTCTCTACGAGTTCCATAAAACCAAGTTGGGTTGATAGCAGATTTGTTGGATGGGAGGGATTAATAAACCAAGATAGAACGAAAAATGATATATTGTATTCATAGTATCATTAATGCAACTCTTGGGATTCTGATCGGCCGGAATCCAGATCACCATAACATCTCTGTCCCTATGCAGTACTATATTGCGTAGTATTATATCACCCATAGCATCCCCACCACCCGTGCTACCTTGTACCACAAATTTTTATCGTGCTCGTGCAATTGCCGGTTCAGCTTTAGCCAGAACTTAATGGATCCATCATGCCGGCACGGGCAGGAGCCGTGGTTCTCCGCACATACCAAGACGGCCTAGATGGTCGTGGTCCGAAGCGAATGGCACTCGAACCAGTCAGGAGTCCATAGCCTAAGGCCGCGATTGGAAGTCTGCTACAATTCTACTTTCAAACTACGCTCGACCCCTCATATTCTTCTACCACTTATTCCGACCTTGGTAGCACTCCAGACGTAGATAAGCGTTAAAAATGGCTGCAACACAGCCGTTACCAAGATACGCGGACCCTTTATACCAGTCTGCCCATGATGATACCTTCGCCAAGCCAATCATCAAGGACATCGAGACGGTCCTACCTCCCGGAGTGAGCCGGGGGGATTTTGGCGAGGCTCTCAAGGAAATACAAGAGTCGCTGGGTCAGGATGCCGTCTTCACGGGGAGCGATTTAAGAGAATACGTGGACCCCTACGAGATCCCAGAGTCGGGACACGAGCGCAACCTTCCAAGTGCGGCAGTCTGGTTAGTACGAATGTCCAGGCAACTCAATCTGCGCAGAATAGCTGACTGACGGCGTCATCAGCCCTTCATCCGTACCGGAACTCCAGGCCATCTTGAAAGTTGCCAACAAGTATATAATCCCGGTATGGACCATATCAAGGGGCAAGAACCTAGGGTGCGCTGCTCTGAAATATATAAACTTGTAGATGGAGACGGGGTTATACTGACGGATAATACCAGGTATGGAGGACCCGCGCCTAAGGCCCGGGGAAGCGTCGTCCTCGATTTACATCGGATGAACAAGGTCCTCGAAGTGTCCGAGAAGTTCGCATACGCCGTGGTCGAGCCCGGGGTGACGTTCGGTGACCTGTACACCTACTGCGCAGAGAACAAGCTCAAGGTCTGGCCGAGTACGGCATCGCTGGGATGGGGCAGCATCATAGGCAATGTAAGTTACTACCCGAGGATGCACGAACTCCTGGACGCAGATATACCCCTAACTAGATGAATTATTAATTAGACCCTGGACCGAGGGATGGGCTTCGTGCCAACGGGCCTGCACCACGAGCACATTGCCGGTATGGAAGTCGTGCTAGCCAACGGCGACGTGGTCCGCACCGGGCAGTTTGCCAAGACGGACTCGCCGTCGGCGCACCTGACGAAGCTCTCCTTCGGGCCGACGGTCGACGGCCTCTTCCTACAGAGTAACCTTGGCATCGTGACAAAGATGGGCATCTACCTGACGCCGCAGCCACAAGCGTACATGGCGTGCGAGTTCGCCATGCCAGAGATGAACGACCTGGCGACCATCACGGATCTGTTCGGCTACCTGCGGCGCAACGGCACGATCCCGTACCTCACGTACGTCTTTAGCATCGGCGAGTGGATCTCGTTCTACGGGCGGCGCGCCGACTGGTGGGACGGCAGCGCGAGCGCTGCGATCCCCGACTGGCGCTTGCGGGAGATCATGCGCGAGCTCGGCACGGGCTTCTGGACGGCGCGGTTCGGGCTCTACGGGCCGAAGCGCCTCGTCGAGGCGCAGTACACCGAGGTGCGGGCGGCGGTTGAGAGACGCGCGCCGACCGGCACCCTCAAGGGCAAGTTGTACGCAGCCGTGGGGGGCGACGGCGACGGCGGTGACGGCAGCGATGCCCTGCTACAGGCAACGTCGGTCGACCTGTCGCACGGCGGCATGTTCGTCGGCGTGCCATCCATGTTCTCACTACCCCTCGTCGACTACTACAACCGGCGGCCCGACTCGCTGGGCGCGCACAGCGCGTACTCGCCCATCGTGCCACTCGACGGGGCCGTCATGCTCGACTGGGTGAGCGCCGCGCGCGCCGTCTACGAGCGCCACGGCCTCGACTTGTCCTGCGACTTCTTCATGCACGAGCGCTACGCCGTCTTCGTCTGCATGCTGCCCTTCGACAAGACGGACCCGGCGCAGCGCACCATCATAGACAAAGTCTTCCACGAGCTCTTCGAGGAGGGCAGCAGGCGCGGCTTCGCCAAGTACAGGTCGCATATCAACCATATGGGTGAGTGAGAGATGAGACCGATGATTTGCATATGCATGTGGTTCCCGTGCGTGTGTATCTTTTGGCTGATGACGACCCATGGCAGATCAAAACGCCGAGCTGTTCGATTTTAATGACCATGCCTACCGGCGCTTCGTCGAGACACTCAAGGTTAGTCGCATCGCTGTGTGTTAAGTATTCTCCCTGGGATCTTCATGTGCTGATATGTGTTTTTCTGCGAAATATAGGACTCGTTAGATGAGAACGGCATCTTATCACCAGGGAAGAACGGCATCTGGCCGAAGAGGTTAAGGTTAGGGGCATCGCATTAGTACGTTAAATACACATATATACGTATATATGCGTGCCCGACTTTCTGTCTTTGTCTGCCAGCCATTCTCCGAATGGAATCCAGACATATGTTGTAGAGGGATGGTGTTTTATTCAATTTTCCATGTTTTATTAAGCTGGGTGTGGAAAGCTTTGTTTCCGCAAACCAGCCTCATGAATAGATGAAAGCAATGCCACGATGTTAATCATTGGTTTCTTCCCTTGGAGGGCCGTATGTGGTGAACCCATTTCCGTCGCTGAACACGTCGCATTTCCGCACGCTTCACTGCGTCTTCCCTATTCTTTCTTGTCACGTTATATTCCGGAGGCTTCCGGCTAAGCCAGTTAAAACGTTCGTGGTCTAGCAGACCATTTAAATTGTCCTTTGGTGATTTCATAATCCCAGGCGGAGAGAGTTGATGGCACAGTGACATGTATCATTTCCCTGTGGCATTCTTTATAAGTGTCTTGGTGGGTAGCATATCATTTAAAAAGCGTAGCAACCTGCTTGGGGCGCAACGTGCTTGGGGCGCAACGAGCCCTACAGGCGCCACAGTTACACATATGAGGGTGCCAAGATGCAAAGCGCTCATAAGCCATAACGAATCACTGACACTATGTAGTTAGATACATAACATAGATTCGACTCTCATGACCATATGTAAATCGTCTCTCCGTTAACATTAAACACTGAAGCATATCTCCCTGAATGCGCCCACGGACGCTACCCTCTTAAACGTGGCGCTCGCCGTTCTGCGAAGACGTTTCAACCCTCGGGGAATCCGCCTTGTCGCCGTTGTTGCTGAGAGACTTGCTGTCGGAATGGTGAAAAGGGCCGGAGCCGAAGAGCTCGTCCATATGCTCGAGAGCGACGCCTGTTTTTTCGGGTATTAGCAACACTACATCCAGCCCGAGGATGTTCTCGGGGAGGGGGCGACGTACCCTTAGTTTCCGGAATGAAGAAGAAGACGAAGAAAAACATGGCCGCACAGAAACTGCCGAAGATCATGTAGGTACTACGAGGAGGGTTAAGAGTTAGCATATGCTTGAGTGATTTGGGACGTCGGCGGAACTTACCCGTATCCGTGAGCTCCAACATTGGCGAGCATGAGCGGTACGACCATGGCGACAACGAAATTAAACAGCCACTGGGTAGCAGCGCCGATGGCGACGTTCATGGGTCGGAGCCGCGCCGTCGGAATCTCGGAAATAAGAATCCAGCAGGCCGGACCCCATCCAAACTGGAAGAAGGCGGCAAAGATGAAGATGCAGACGAGGGCGTAGAATCCGGCAGGGGGCACGGCTTGGCCCTCAATGGGCGGAGAGAAGCGGAGGTAGAAACCTATCGAGAACATGCACCAGGCCTGACCAACGGAGGATACGAGGAGTGAGCGGCGGCGACCCAGCGAGTCGGCCATGAAGAGCAGGAAGCAGACACACGACAAGACCTTGACAATTCCATAAATGCCGGTGCTGAACAGTGAGTTCTGGGTACCATCAACTCCGAGGTTCCTGAAAATTTTCGGCGCGTAGGTGTTGATGGCGTTGGTTCCCGTCATCTGCTGGCACACCATGAGCAAAAAGCTGAGCAGGGCCCTCTTGCGGTTGTTGGGGGTTAGCCACATCTCTTTCTGCAGCGTCCAGAAGGTGGCATCGCCCATCAGCCGCCTGTCGTGCTCGAGCTGATCGACGATCTCCTGGAATTCCTCCTGGAGATAGGGGTGGCTCTCCGGAAGCTGTCGAATGCGGATGAGGACGCTCTTGCAGTCCTCCCATCGGTCCTTGCGGGCTAGGTACCGCGGGGACTCGTTGGCGATGATCATCAAGACAAAAAGGAGAAGCGCCGGGATACCCTGGACCGCGAGGGGAATGATGTACATGGCGGCCCTGCCCTCCTGGCCGCGGCTGGTTCCGTAGTTGATCCAGAAGGCAATCATGCCACCCGTGACGATGAACAGCTGATACATGCCGGTGAGGAGACCTCTGATACCACGGGGCGCATTCTCGGTGACGTAGATAGGGTTGATGACACTAGAGCCGCCGACACCAACGCCTGTTGAGGGTACGGATTAGTCATGCGTGTTCAACGGAACCTAGGGGAAATCTCTCAGGCGGGCTGGACATACCAGCGAGTGCTCGACCAGCATAGATAGGCGCGAGGTTACCAGATGCCCCAGCTTGGAGGGCAACTCCGACGAGGGTTAGAAATGCAGCCCCGACTAAGCACCACTTGCGGCCCAACATGTCGGCAAGAGGATACGCAAGAATAGCGCCGAAGAAGCAGCCGGCCTGCAGCGTGGACACAATGTTTCCCTCTAACTGCGCCTTCGCCGTTCCGTCGCCTATTAAACCATAATCCCTATTGACAGGATTCCTAGTTAGCCACGCCGGAGAAGACAAGAATTCGGTCTAAACTGTGCGCGCGAGGCAGGGGCGATGGGACATCAAAGCGGGGAAACCTACTGCTGGAATGGCTCCATGTTGATGACACCGCCGATGACACTACTGTCCCAGCCGAAGGACATGGCACCGAAGCAGGCCTAGAAAATAAAAAGATGGTAAGCCTCTACGGATTCGCGCATCGATTCGTCCGAACCGGCGTGTCCGGCGTATACTTACAGAGGCTGCGACGAGGAAGACCCTCCAGTTGTAGATGGCCTCCGGATCTTTCGCCATCGCGTCATTCTTGACTATCTTCCTCAGAAGCGACGCCACCGCCATGGTCGTTTAGGATTCGGGTCCCCCCAATTAAAAAGCTTAGAAAGAAAAAAAAGAAGTTTTGCGATGTTCCTTTCTCTTCAGGTTGGGGTTTCCAACTACTAGTGATGTCGATCTCGCTGTCGAATCCTATATGATGCACGGGATGGGGAGCCCGCGAGAGGATGATAGAGGCAGGTGAAGGAAGAGGAGACGGAATGCGGACGGACAAGCGGGAAGCAGGACCCCTTTAAAGATGAATCCAGTCGTGCAGGGGAATTTATCATCAGCGAAAGCAGTGTTGAAGCGTTTAATGCTGGTGGTAACAACCGAATGCAACAACAGTATCATGCTATTGGTGCGAACGAGGTGCCACGGTTTAACGTTTACGGGGCCCCAGGAGTTTATATGACTTGGCAAAAATTGGCAAGAGCATGGAGTACGAAGGCGGAGGCAGCGATGCCCTGCAAGTATACTGTCATGGGGGTCTATGAGAGGTGGGAAAATACCCGGTGAATCTTTTCCCACCAAGCAGAATTCGAGATGGAAAACCTGGGGGAATCGGAGATATTGCTGATGTTGGTTTGGGTTGGGCTCGACCGTGCTGCTGGCTAGCGAAGGAGCTGGACCATGACCCGTACACAGGCTCTAGCTATATCAGTTATAACTATGCAGATTCCTATAAAAAGCGCAAGAGAATCGTCGACGATGCGAGGGGCCCCATTCTCTCATTCTTGCCTTCTGCCCGTCAACCTGTTTTTAATCAGACCTCATGGAGCATCAGATCCGCGTCTTCCTTGCTTAAATCTTATTAGGATGGGAGTAGGGGTCCAGTTATTCACCTTATACGTGCACTTTCTCGTCAATATGACGAAGCTCATATACGATACTGTATTAATTATGGGTGGAACTGCGATACCAGATATGCGGAGGGTAAACGGGTTGGAATCTAAGCATCCACTCATTTCTGGAAGCAAGCGGCATCCGGTGATAATGTTGATCCATGCCATGTGCCAACGACATGTTCGGGGAACGGGTTTAAGCGAGCAAATGATATAGCACCCGATACCTGGAGTATGGAATCTAGGCCCGAATGACGAGGAGAATGGCCGAGTGAGAACGGTGACTATTCTTGGCAGGCCAACCGAGTTCGTTAGACGACGACGGGGAATGACTCCACCTGTGGAGGAGGGACGCATTTACCATTTTTAGGCTCAATGCGGGGAAGGCTTAGTGCGGCTTGATGAAAATTGTGGGCGGGCGGTGGGTGTCAGGTGGTAGATTGGAGTTGCGACGATAGATTACATATATGTAGGTACGTATGTACTTGACGCATCCAAATCATATAGTCAGGGCATAGAGAGAGTAAAAGCAAAAAAAAAAAAAAAGAGGCAGAGAAGAAGATGGAGGAGTGTCTCTTACAAAATATTAATACGTAATAACCTTAACCAAATCGCTGGTTCTTATCGGCTCAAGTTAGAGCTCCAGTTTTGCTTCCTGGCGTAACTGATAGGCAGACTACCGGTAAAGTACCTGCGACCTTCCAATTCGTATCAACTTATCGCGAGCATAATCCCGTCTAGAGGTGTAAAGGTGTAGTAGATTCATGGATACATGCAGGTGCCTGCATACGCCGGCTGCGTGCGCATACCTATCACATACTACACAGTTATAGTTGTCCGTGGTCCTGCGAGTTTAAGTGCGACCTTACATAGTCTAGTGTCTAGTATCTGTACGCAGGTTATCGTCAAAAGAGGTCCGCCCCATCTTATTGTTATCACGAAACTGTGCAGCGACCACAAGTTAACAAATGTTACGCCGAAGCTGCTTGGACTAGATTTGGTTAAGCAGAACTTGGGGTATCCATAGGGTAGCTGTTTAAGCTAATAGTTCTCTTGCCTCCCTCTGTCGTACGCATCACGATAGGTTATTACGTACGCGCTCTCTTCCGTCTGTTACCTACACACAACTCCGAAGTCTTACCTTCCTAGTACAAACTCTGAAACGCTTTCATTGCGAAGGCCAGTTAACGAGAAGCCACTTGGCCGCGAAAGTTCTCGTCTGCCGTCTGGAAATCAGCTGGTCTCCGTAGCATCTAACTCGTGGCATGTTGCATTGACGTCTCAGCATTATATTTCCGCGCCGTCCCCAACCCAGCATATGTACATCATCCACACGCATACACATACACATCCACACATATCGCGTACATATACGTACACATATGCATATATAGACGATGGGACTTGCGGATCCAGTCGTGACACTCCTGGGCCCCGACCCGAGCCACCGGAACTGCGTCCTAAACGGAAACGCCTTCCAGCAGGACGCGATCCAATCATTCAGCGGCTGGCAGTATGCCTGCTTCTACAACCCCCTGCCAGGCGAAGAATCCGCCGAGCCGCTGTTTGTCCATGTGGCCCGCCGACGGCTTCCCCATGGGCCGTGGGAGACCCTGGTCCTCGACGATTACCCCCAGACCACCGACGATGGGCACAACACGGTCCAGGTATGTAAAACGTTGCCATACTAGATCACCGCGTACTGTCATGAACAAACTTTGGAATATTAGTTCCGGTAGAGTGGAATGGACAAATAGAACTGCAATGGATGGGTGGGTGCTGAATAAGTCGACTAGCTAGGCATATGCCCTGGTGACGGAACGATTCATCTGTCGTACGACCACCACTGCGATAGGTACATAGCCGAACTGCTAAATTGCCGTGCCCTTGAGGCAACACATTGCTTATTGTTGGCCACAGGGTGAGGTACCGCTACTCATTACCCAAGGTGGCGCTATCCCCGGAAGGTTTCGAGTGGGAACCGAAGCTGTTCACGTCCACGCTGTCCCAGCTCCCCGGCCTCGAGGGAGAGGACGAGCTGTTCGGGTACATCACCTATCCGCGGTTCGGCCAGCTCGGCGAGGACCTCTGGTTCTCGTGGCGCACGGGCAAGGCGGGGCTCGGCGACGACCACTTGAGCGTCTACCGCGCCGGCACCGGCAGGCACGAGCTGGTGGGGGGGTCCGGGACCTACCTCAGGGGTGTCGACGGCAACCCATACGTCCATGGCCTGCACCACCGCGATGGCCGGCTGCACGTGACCTGGGTCTGGCGCGGCTTCGTCTGGTACGAGGGCTGGGACGACCCCGCCGACACCAAGCACAAGGCCCAGGCGGGGCCCAACTCGGCGCAGAACAACCACGACATCTGTTACGCGTACTCGGACGATGGAGGACGCACATGGTGCAACGGCGCCGGCGAGCGCGTGGCGGATCTCTCGCGCGGGGAGAGCATCCGCCCGGACTCGCCGGGCATCGTCGCCTTCGAGATCCCCAGGGGCTCCGGGCTGCACAACCAGGAATCACAGGCCGTCGACCATTCCGGAGGAGTCCACGTGCTGAACCGGGACAACCTCGACGGCGAGCAGCGGTGGAAGCACTACTACCGCTCTCCTGACGGTTCGTCTCCCTCCCCTCTCCCACCTGTGATTCGCCCCCGTTTTTTGGTCATTCCGCCGGAAGGTTAATCTGGCGGCATGATAACGCGAGATGTAACATAACCTGCACTACTGACCCAGAGGACGATTAACAGGAACATGGACACAGCGCTCTCTGCCCCACGTCAAGGGCCCCTACGGCGGCAAGCGGGGCCAGGTGGTTGTCGGCAGGGATGACGACCTCTACTTCGTGCTGCCCGACACCGAGGCTCCGACGCTAACCATCCTGAAGGCGTCTAAGGACGACGGGTACTCGACGTACGAGCTCGTCTGGAGAAAGGAGGGCTTCCCGCCGACAGATCCGCTTGTCGACGAGACGAGGCTGGACTACGACAATGTCTTGTCTATTTACACGAGGGCTGTCGTCGAAGACGTCGACGCCGGCACGAAGAGCAACAATGTCGTGATCCTTGACTTCCAGCTTTGAGGCGAATCGCTTAACTGCGTCTGGGATAGAGTGCTGGCCTAAAATAGAACGCTTCGGGATCTTTCAGGTTATAGATATGTATTGTACATGAAATTGAGAGGCACCTTCAAATCTTGGTTAGATACTTAGTGGCTGTTCTGTCACCAAGTAAGTGCTAGTCGATTGCTAAACGAGTGTCCTGTTCCCTCTGTACCACACCAGTATTAAGCGGCGGGAATATGCCATCCCCTAAAGTTGTGATGTTGTAAGTACAAATAGGTAACCAACCGAACATTTGCTGTCTAACCGAATAGTGAACTATGCAGAATGTTTTCATCATTACATGCTTATTATTTGCCAGACATATACTACACAATACGACACCGTACTAGACAATGAGCATTCGTAACTCATTAGTTCGGTACGCATCAGGACGAAGGCGGCCAAGGGGAATCTATCCCTTCTTGGCATCGCCATTGCCTTGGTATACAACAGACGCTGTCTTCGGTCCTCCATTGGCCTCCCTGGTTAGCGGACGGCCCCGGGCTTTCTCCTTCTGCGACCGTCTCCCCATGGTCGGCCACCTATCGACATCGCACCCGGCAGCGAGCGCGATCCTCAGGGCTCCGTAGACCAGCAATGCGCCGAGCACGATCAGGTCGTAGACGTGCACGAACCACCAGTAGTACTGCCTGCCGAGTGTGCAGGTGGCGAACTCGAAGCGCCACTCCCAGGCGGCCTCGTCGAACCAGGCGCTCAGCAGGCCGGCGCTGCCGCCGAAGTCGGCCATCATGCTGCGGACGGTGATCTCGCGGAGCCCCGGCGCGCCGGGCCTCCCGACTAGCCCGCCGCCCCGCGCGTTGCCCCAGGGCGCGGCCCGCCACTGCCGCTCCCCGGCCGGCTCGCCCTGGTCGATGTAATGCCAGACGTCGCAGCCCTCGTGGTCGTGGCCGTTGAGCACGACGCCGCGGCGGCCCATGCCGGCGGCCGGCGCGTTGGCGTCGCCGCTGAGCCCGTAGATGCCCTCGAGGAACCCGCGGGAGGCGTCCGCCGAGAGCTGGTTCTGCTCCTTGACGCCGCCGCCAGCGTGGAAGGTGAAGTAAGGCGGATCCGTGCAAGTCCCCGCCGGCTTGTAGAGCGGGATGTGCGTTAGCACCATGGTGAAGTGGCCCTTGAACTCGACCGCCGACGCCGTGCTGATGACGTCGTTGACGAAGGCGTACGTCTTGTCCTGCAGCTCTTGCTCTACGGCGGGCGTGTCTAAGTTCATGTTGTTGACGACCACGATCCGGAGCTCCGGCGGCAGGCGGTCCGATTCGGGATTCTTATCGGGGTCAAATATGGTCACGTTGGTCGTCGCGTTCGCGATGGGCAGCTCGAATCGCAGCTCGTATGCCGCCTTGCCGAAGACACGCTCGAAGCGCTCCAGTCGGGCTCTGGTTAGGTCGCCCGCGTAGCCGATGTCGTGGTTTCCGGCGATGTTTATGATTCTCCGGCGCCACGAGACCGTACTGCTATCCTCCACTCCTAGTAAACCCGCAAGATCATATTCCTCTCTGGGATACGCCGCCACGTCGTCGGGCACTCGCTCGCCACCTCTGAACGAGCGGTTCCAGTATCTCCAGCTTCGCCTCTCGAACTCGTCGTCACCGATCCACTGGCTGCCCAGTAAATCTCCCAGGACAGTGACGTGCGTCGGTTTCGCCCACCAATGCAGCGTCCTGTATATGTGGCCCAAGAAGAAGTCGTTGCCAACGAGATCGATGCGCTTTCGGGTTGATTCGAGGAAATCCGGGATATCGTCGAAGAAGAAGTCGACTAAATCGTGCACCGCACTTCGGAGCTGTATACGTAGGGAGATATTGCTGTCCTTTAACGACAGATGCTTGATCACCCTAGAGAGATGGGGAAATGGCTCGCGGCCGTAATTTCGGATAGAGGTGTCCCCTTCTAGCTGAGGGTCGCCGAGAGCAAGCAGTCGGAAGGGAGCGACTCTCATCGAGCCAAATACATGTTGTCGCAGCGTCTCTTGGAAAGCGGCGACGCCGTCAGTCTCAACGGTTTGGTGATGGTAGTCGCTTGGCTGTGGAGGTAGCGGAAACGCACAGCCTAGAAAGACGGGATAGAGATATAGATAGCCAGTGAATGCAACGGCCAGCGGGACGAGAACACGCAGGGCATTACAAAGAAAAGCCTCGGGCGACATGTGAATGTACAAGAAGACGGCATGAGGCCGAAGCCCGTGAAAGAAAGGGAAAAAATGGAAGGGCGTACGAGACAAGTCAAAAGTAGAAATACAAGGAAGGAGAGTCTCTTTCGTCAAAGTAAAGCCTAATCAAGGCGCAAAAATCATAGCCAAATATGGTAGCATCAGAACATTTTGATAATAGGGAGGATAGACAAGATACACACACTCATATTTCTCGGAATGAGAATAATAGGAGATCCAGTTCAGCCGTTCCTGGCCCTAAAGGACCCCTGGCGCTAATCACGCTAATCATGCTAATCGTGTGGGGCAAGCAGGCAAGGCGTACTAAGTATAGATTTTACCCAAACTGGTAGATAGCTCGGGTGTTAGTTTATGGGATTGTCTTAATAGCTCCCTACATATATGTATAGACATGTCCTGGGAACACCGTCTTTTAGGGTGCTTTGCCTGGACATACAGTACTGTATCAAGGGGGATTTTCAGCTACCTCCACAGACCCAGTTTCTGCTATTTCAGGTTACAATGTAGTAGACTCCTATAGATATTGTATGGGATATACATTAGTTACTGTTTTTCATATAGGATTTTAGTCATCCAGGATAACGAAAAGCATGAGCAAGTAGCTAGATCGCGTTCAATTCTATACGAATAGCATGGTAACTTACAAAGACGTACGGCGGAGGGAACTAACAGAAAACACCCTTGGATACTCTAGAAAGCACTGTCCCTAAATCGTGCCTGGAAGCATTCATTACCTATCAGGCGCTAGTCAAAATAAATGGCGCACTTACACCAACTAGCCTCTAAACGTACCTAAATCATGATAATTTCAAGCCTTCGTAATTTAACAATATCGATAACGATAATATAATTTTTTTGCATTATTATAAAAAACGATATATCGCGATTACGGTAAATTTTTTCTACCTTGTTTCTTTAATTCCTGCCTCGTTTTTAAGTAATGATAAATACCGTTAATAATACGTTTCGGGCCAAAATTAAAAGGGCCAAAAAGCTTAATAATACCTTTAACGTCGGCGCTTTAAATCGCAAAATCTTCAGGATATTCGACATCCCCGAAACCATAAACCGGCGATAAGTTAAAAAAAAATTTCTGATATATTGCCTTAAACCGAAAAGAAAAAAAAAAAAACGTAAATTTAACGAAATACAAATCAAACTTATTAATTATTTTTATTACTATATATTTAACCTTTAAAATAACTACCGGTTAAAGTAATAAGCCTTTATAAAAAAAGCCGGAGCAAATTTTTAATATTTTATAAATATTTTTAAAAAAGTTTTTAAGCCGTTAAAGATTTACATTCGTTTTGAAACGAAAAAACCTAAACTTAATAATTCCACCAAAAAATAACGGGTAAAACGAACCTAATAAAAGTTAACCGATAGTTATTAGGAAAACCTAAACTTCCTTACGAAATTCGTTTCCAAAAATAAAATACATTTCGGCTTTAAAAAGGAAAATAAAAATAACGTTAAAAAAAAAACTAAAAATTATAACGCGTAATAAACCGTCGTTAAATTTAACATTACTATAAATCGAGGGTAATACCGGCAAAAGTAACGTTTTTAATAAATATTTCGTTACGATCCTTTTTTTAAACATTATAAACAGAAAACTTATTACGTTATAAAATTAATAATTGCAAATAACTAATAATTACTTTTTTTTTAATACTAAATTAAAAACTTCCGTAAAAAGATAATTTCGTCGAAATATATCGAAATTATAAAGCCGGCGATAGCTTTCACAAAATTATATCTCGGCCGTAAAAACTTAATTATATAGCAGGATAGCAATATAAGCTATACGTCGAAAGTTATAAAGTAATAGCTTTAAAAAAAAGGTTATATCGTTATCCAAAACGTTTACGATAACCCCGAAACGAACCCGATCGAAAGCATTATTAAAAAAATCAAGTCCTATATTGCGAATAACCTTTATATTAATACGCGGGAATTTATAAGGCTAATTGAAAAAAAAATAGGATATAATAAATAAAAGGCGGTAAAAGATTATATTTAAATTTATATTATAACGGTAAAAAGATATAATTTATAGCGGAGAATAATATATAACCTATTAAATTATTACTTAAAGATATTATATATTGTATTTATAAAAACTTTATCTTAATTACGTCTTAAATATCCCTTGTTATCTCTTAAGGTGTATACAAATTATATGGAATTTTCGAGGGTGGGGCGGTTGGGTACGCCATTTATTTTAACTAGCGCCTGCCCATATAGTTCTAGCGCGTAACATTACGTAGAACCTACGCAAAGATCACGAGAAAGGAAACTTCAAATGGGATCTGGAACATAGCACAAATATCGACTCTCGTTTTATAGTGTCGATATTAACTTAAAAAGCCAGTGACTTTGCTGGCCTATTCATGGTTTATATGGCCATTCATACGGTTTGCAGAATTAAGAACCCCTCTATCCATGATACCCCAGGCGATTCAAACACCCTCAACGCCAGTGACCTCCTTAAAGCCCTCTTGGCTTTTGTGGTTCATAAGACATGATGGCGTCTCCTCCATTTGTGAAGGTTGCCCCCCCCCAACCCCATTTCACTCCGCATCCTCTGGATAGTCGTCTTCGTAGCCTGGGAAGTCAACCTCGAACGCGGCCTCCTTATCCCCGTCCCCATCCTCCGGTTGTATTGCGAAGGCGATCATGGAATTGTCCTTGATGTCCTTGCTGGCGGGCGTGTCCTCCCCCTGGACGATATTGAGAGGCTTCCAGCCTTTAGAAGGGTCCAACTTGTCCTTGAGCACAGCAAACTCGATACGGCTCGCGTCGCTAGGGAGCGCCGTCTTCTTGGGCGGTATGGCAGACGTCGTGAGTCCGTCCGGGTACCGTTCTTTGAGAATTTCCAAGAGCTCCTCCGCGGTATCTGAGAACGGCTTTAAGGGGTCGACAAACAGGAAGATGGTGTGATTGCCATGCTTGAAGCGGATTGACAGGTCATTGCCATAAATCTCATCCCTCAGAACCTGTCCTTCCCGTTAATATAAAGTCCCGAGGTGGTCATCTGTGAAATGTAGTGCAACAACAATGCATTTATAAGGTGTGGTGAACGGACGCGGCGGCCGACAAAGGAAACGCTGTGTAGCAGCGTGGGTGACAAGTGCTTCGGAAGGGCTAGGGAATAGACCGCAGCTTGCTGGGCTGCATTGTGACACAGGAGTTACAGGGAAGGTCAATCAAGTTAACCTACCATTTTGACTTGTTTCTGGAGACTCCGGCCCTTCGCATTCCGGCCGCTGATCCGGTTTTTAATGAAGAGGCAAAAATGCGGGTTCAGGAACGAGCTCGGCTTTCACAAACGCGACAGCATGTGACCGCGTAAATTAGTTAGATACCCTTTCTGTCCTCGTTAGATAAATTACATCTTGTTTCTAGCTCTAGACTAGTACATTAGCGAGATAGGCCTGTAGGCAGTATCCAATAGTGGTCCAAGCGTCCGTACCTGCACTTTTTCACCTCTGATCCGGGCGAGTACTTTATTAGGTATGAAGAGCCTCATTTAGTGTACATAATCTGGACTGCGAGGATTCCCTTCAGGCTATATAAATATACCAAAACTGGCTATTGACTCCGAAGACTGATCCTTCTCCAGCAAAATGGCAAAACCGGAAACCAGGGCTCGTGCCGAGTGGGCTCCTTCGCGAGAAGAATACGAACAGCTATGGAAGGAGTCCCGACTCTCAATACCACCTCTAATCCGTATACCAGCTGCGGCGCTGACAGCTTTTGGCGTGGGAATGACCTTAGGACTTTCATATGGAAGTAAGATGGCAGGACTGCGCTTCAGGGCGGAGCATGCTCATCGGCTTCCTACGACCACCACCGGGTGGTACCTCTACCACAAGAGCAAGAACTACCACCTTGCGTTCGGTGGCCTCAAGGAGGGTGTTAAGGTCGGTGCAAAGCTGGCCGTCCTGAGCACGGCTATGTTCTGTGCAGAGAACCTCTTTGATGTCTATCGGGGCACCAGGGACATGTTTAACACCACTGCTGCCGCTCTAGCAGTCGCTGGCGGATTTAGTCTTTTGAGTACGGTTACCTGCCCATCTGCCCATTTCCTCTGTCCCCTTTGCCGTCCTGCCATCTGTGCGCCTCCTGCGCAGGGCATCATACTTCATAACAGACTAGAACCCAGGTGCTAATCCCGCAATTCAGATCGTTTCTCGGCGGCCGAGACTGCCAGGACCGCAAGGAAGGGCCTGAAATTCGGCCTCGTGTATGGTGGAATTCAGGATCTCATATCCCTTGCGAAAGGCAGACCAGTCGGATACGTCGACTTCATTCGTCGTCATATTGGCAAAGCTTCGCAAGCCGATGACGACCGGGCAGTATGATCGTACATCCCTGGGGAGCCAGCCAGCTTTGGGCGCTAATGGTCCGAACGGCATTATCGGGCATATGAATCCACGATTCAGCAGCAAACTATTGATTGCTTTGCTGCATAGGGTCGTTTCAAGAGGTTGCTTCGCCTACCTCCCATGTTCACAGGCGATCCGCTGCTGCAACTTGCGGCCCCTCATACCTCTGCTGAGATATATGTCGCTCCGCACAGAGCACCAGACTGCCCATCGTCGAATGGAGCGCTGCAGGACTTATCAATCCCCGGATTCTCCAATCTGCCTCCATTCGTGATGGAGTGCGCCTCCAGTGCGACAGTCGTCCCCGGTCGTACCAGATGCAAATATCCTTCCCCTCTGGCCGAACGGATCGGGTACGGACCCTAAACCCATCCCGAAAATCGACTGCCAAGAGGGCAGACGATGTTATTACGTTATTAGGCGTCTTCTTTTTCCAAAGAGACAACCATCATCAGAGTGCCTCCTCCGTTTCGACCTGCCCAAGAACCTATTAGATCCAGCGGGGGGCAATGTCCACGTTTTCTATAGAGTACTAAAGCCGAATCAGACCGCTCCCCACAAACATACTGAAGCTTTCGCTAGTCTCTTTTCTGGATTAGTGACAGCAAAAAGATGCGGCTCAAGGATGAAATCATCTGACTCGGTAATTCCTTTGCCCACGAGGACACCAATCGAAACCAGACTACTAATAATTCGAAGGGGTTCGAGCAAATCTAAAACGACGCCAAGCAAAGAACTGCCCATAGAACCACGACCGAATTGGCTTGGGGAAAACTTTATTTGTGTCATCGCCATGCGCTAGAAAGAGCTTGTCCCAGATGCCTTCAACTCTTGTGTCCGGTAATCGACGGGGACAACCTGCTATTGGTCAATTGCTTTGTGGTCCCGCGACCCACATGACGGCTACACGCGGCATTGAGCACGATTCACGTGATACTGCTTTGATAAGAACAGTACCATTATCTCCATCCGAGAAACGCATAGAATCGTGATTGGAATGTTCGGGGGGCAAATAGTGGATGTTTGTCCAGATTGCAGCTCATCGTTTATGGCTGTACCGGAGGCCGACTGCGATCATCGGAGATGAATGGAGGGGATGAAAGGATCCAAGCCGACCATGACGATGGAGATAAGTATCGTATAAATCCTCCATCCTATGTCTATTCACCTCCTTGCTTCTTTAACTAGAAGTGTTTTGTACAAAAGTTTACAAGTCTTGTACAAGCCTTATCACTCGTGACTACTTACCTTTCCCTGCGAAACAGATATAGTTCTGCAGATACCACGTGCTGTTCTCCCACTGTTAACTTCCCTCGGCGAACTCGCATATCGCCATTGCGCAGATATCGAGAAGGGTGCTGGTGCTAGTACGGACAATGCTCCAAGTCCCAAGCTCGGGCAGGACATTGTTCTTGCCTCTTCGTTTCAATGCGGTCAGCAGCCAGTCGGGCGGCGTCGTCCTAGTCGCAGCCCGCAATGTCATAGATTTCGGTACAGCAGCATCAAGGTCAAGGCGGCGACGGACCATCCACTCCTCCTCCACCCAGAAAGGACCCGCTGTGGATTCCCATTATATCCTAGCTGCTTCGCAAACTTCAGCGATGGTACCTACATCGGCACCAGTTACGGCAGCAACGCCCTCAGAACCGTCCCAAGCTATGGCCCTCAAAAAGTCATCGCTTTCGGTGCTTCCCCTCCCCACTGTTCTACGCACCCTCTTCTCCTCTGCGATCTCCTCGTCCCCGATCCTCCTGCCGCCCTCCCTAAAGATCATGTCCGTGATGGCTCACTCGGACTCCGCCGTCCTGAACCCCGATCGCAACCCCCTCCTCCGGTATTTCCTCAAGAAAACATTCTACTCGCAGTTCTGCGCTGGCGAGAACGCCGCGGAGGTGCGGCGCACCGTGTCGGCGCTCAAGAATATCGGCTTCGACGGGGTCCTTATGGGGTACGCGCGAGAGGTGGTCCTGACGGAGGCGCAACAGCGGGCCCTCAGCGCCTGCGACGAGGGCGAGGTGGCGGAGGAGTGCCTCCGCAACGAGATCGAGCCCTGGAAGGCGGGCAACCTCGAGACGCTGAAGATCGCGCAGGCCGGCGACTTCGTGTCGGTTAAGTTCACGGGCGCCGGGCGGCAGGCGCTGTGGGCTCTCAAGAACCGCCTGCCGCCGCCGCCACGCCTCGCCGCCGCCATCGACGAGATTTGCGCCCTGGCGCGCGAGAAGGACGTCCCACTGCTCATCGACGCCGAGCAGACCGCCGTCCAGGCCGGCATCGACGACTGGACCATGCTCTACATGGAGAAGTACAACGCCCGCCCCGGACGTGCGCTTATCTACGGCACCTACCAAGCGTACCTTAAGTCGACGCCCGCCACGCTCGCGGCCCACCTCGAGGCCGCGGCCCGCGAGGGCTTCACACTCGGCGTCAAGCTCGTGCGCGGCGCCTACATCGGCAGCGACCCCCGGCACATCATCCACGATACCAAGGAAGACACGGACGCGGCATACGACGGCATCGCCAGCAGCCTGATCCGCCGGCGCTGGGGGCCCGTGCTGCGCCCCAGTAGTAGTGCCAACACGACGACGGCGAACCAACAACAGCAACAGCAGCTGGAGTTCCCGCTCGTCAGCGTCCTCCTCGGCACGCACAACCTCGAGTCGGTGCGCAAGGCTCACGCCCTCCGCGCCAGCGGCGAGTCCGCCGACACGGAGCTCGCCGTCGCCCAGCTCATGGGCATGGCGGACGACGTGAGCTGCGACCTGCTGGCGGCGAACCGGGCCCTGCGGGCCAAGGCTGGTGTTCAGAAGCAAGGCGCGGCCACGGAAGATGCCAAGAAGGGCGAGGACGGGGGCAAGAGTAAGGCTCCCGTAGCCACCAGGGCGTACAAGTACGTGGTTTGGGGGTCGACCAAGGAGTGCATGTCGTACCTGCTGCGGCGCGCTCAGGAGAACAAGGACGCCGTCTCGAGGACCAAGGCCGCCCGCGACGCCATGTGGGAGGAGCTCAAGAGGAGGATCAAAGGGGCCTTCGGATTTGGGCCCGCGGCGTAAGATAAGGGAGCCAGGAATAAGTTAAATCGGGCTTTGGCGTATTAGGTGTCATGGGATAGTTCGGCTTCGGTCAACAGGCGGACGGACGGACGGACAGGCATGCAGAGTCAACTTGTTTTGGAAGAGGGTAGAGGGTTCCGTTCTCCGGACTGTGCGGGACTCGTTCCTCTGAGTTAGCGGTACATACTTTCGAACGACTGCTATGTGGTTACGGCCGGTCAATGATGTATCACGTTTAAATCATATCATCATGAATTAGGAAGTACATCCCTTACGTGTAGAACGAATGCGGACGAACTGAGATATGTTTATGGTATTCCACACTATACGACCATGCCAGTGACTAGTCACTTTTGACACTATAATGATATGTATTACAAGTTGCTTAACCGATGATGTATATTAAAATTGGCAATGGATCAGAGCCTCCTGCTTCAGACGTGATTACAGAACATCGTCATCGTATCCATCGGCCTTTGAGTGATATATTTGGAACCACTGTGCCATCAATCGCACCCGGCCTTGAGCACCTGACCGTTTCTGAAACTACGTTATCACCTCCTTGTTTCTAGCTCGCTGGTATAAATTCTCCGATTGTGTAGAGCTGCGGAGTTACGGTCCTTGAAATGTGCTTTGACCCCTTATCTACTTGACGAATCATTCAGATAGTGACATCCGTCTCCTAAATTCAGATATTGCCGCGAACTTAAATGGAAGGTCATATCATCTTCTAGCTATTCATGTGTCGTTCACGTTCCGCTTGTCCGCAGTCCGGCTTTTCATGTTCTAGCTACAAGCCCCTTAACGCCATACTCCCTAGCACCAGCATCTCCATCTCCCGCCGCTTGAGCGACTCGTCCTTGATGCCGTCCAACCAGCCGATGCCGTTCAACTTGTAGTACTTGCGCACCTTGGCCCAGTCAGTGGTCCCGGAGAGGACCTCGTCGCTGAACGGGACGCCCGTGCCCTCAACGTGCTCCCGGAGGTGGGCCTCCACGTCCCGCGCACCTGGCGGGCCTTGGTCGCCGGCTGATGCCGCGTCTGCGGCTATCAGGACCTTCACGATGATGATGTCCCTGCTGCTTGGCGTTATGCCGTATCGCCGGTAGGCCTCTGCGATCTACAAGTACACGCCGCGAGGGCTTGTGAGCATAGGGATCATGGGTTTGCGGGAACAGTGGGAATGGGACGGGAGTTTTAATCGGGCGGAGATAGGGCGGAGATGGGCGGTAAGCGAGGGAACAAGCGAAACAAGCCCCCGACCGATACTATGTCATATCTCCTTAGCGTACCAGTGAAGGGGGCTATTACATGGGCAGTTTTGCATGTAGTTGTATGTATTTCTCAACGCTCTGGAGGGGAGCCGGGGAAGAGAGAGAAGCGGGCTTTCAAGCGTAGAGTTAAAATAGACGAGACAAACGCGGTCGGCCCATCGCAACCTTGTTGTCTATCTAGTTTAATCCTCGGCAGGGGGGCCCTAGCCCTCGAACTTGGCAAAAATATTGCAGTACTTACGTTATTTGTGGGGCTTAGCGAACAGACTATCTCGGAATGAATGTTCGGAGTTTTCATATTGCCCCCCAGCTGTATCGTAATTGCTTTATACACGGCCGATAGGACCTGCAACCGGGAAATGACCTGCATCGTGTCAGTTACATGAGACTTGTCCACGTGGGTGAAACATTGATAAGCGCCTACAGAGCTCGCGTCGATAAAAGCGTACTCGAAATCTTGATTCCGGCTAAGGAGTTGCTGCTGCAGGAACTCTGAATTGGCGACGTCTCTAAACACGGCGATGTGGACAGAGTGCGTCGCAGGCACATACTCCAGCGGGATGGTCTCGACGAGAGTGGTCATCGTTTCGAGAATGTGATGTGCAATGTGGGGATGGATTTGAAGACGTCGTTGGAACGACAAGCGAAGAGTTTCATCAACCGCTGCTTCGTCCGTGGTAATGCAATGCGTAATGCCTTCGTCAAGGACGTCGTAGCGTGGTATAAAATACTAATCGAAGCTCGGTACCGGGTTTAGACCGTTCTTTGTCTTGGTTGGTCGTCTGGTTTGGTCTTGTCTCTCGTCTGTTGGTCACCCATCAAACGTTTTCCAACGTCGATGAGGCGTAGCTAATAATCGCAGGTAGTTTGAGTCGCGAGGTGACGATGGTGGTGGGGTAGAGATCGACATGGTCCGCACCTTATCCGGCATCGCCGCAAGGGGATGGAGGGGTAACCCGCCGGCCCACTTGACATTCGACATTCGACATTAAGAAACTGAATACTACCCACGTGTAAGTGGATATAATACACTACTACACTACCCAGAAGAATACTACCTACCTATGCTACCTTATAGATAGCTACGGTCCCGAGGAAATATAAACCGTTTCATCATTCTTTATTCGTAGCAATCGTTATATGCAGATAAATTTAATATAAGTTGATTATTGGCGGAGAGTCACTGGGTTTGCTAAACACCTGGTTCAAGAGACTTAATAATACGTGCCCAAGCTAGGTAGCTATAGATAGGCATCTCTTTTCCTTCATCTCTTAATTATGGTCTAGCTGCAATCATAACGGCTTCGAAAGAACTACCCATATATCTGCTTATACTTACTAGTGTTTGTTATATCACAAGACGGCCCGTCTCTATATAGCTACTAGATAAACAATGGGCCTCCGTCTACCCCGTACGACGGGGATCGAAGAGCCTGATAACACGCTTAATGGCTCCTCATAATGGCCGACCTCGCTAAACGCAGGGCGGTGGTGGGAGCAGTAGGCAGATAAATTAATAAGACCATTCAGAATGCCGGTCAATTCTCTATTCGAGCTCGTCTCTTCGCCTAATTTAAGTACTCGCATAAGCCGGCGGAGCCTCAGCCTTAAGCGGCGCGGGCGGTAGCGTCTTTTTCGGTACAACGTTGCCGATGGCGCTCCGCATTTGCGTCTTAGTACATTCCCCCGATAAAACGGCCGTGAAGAAACGCCAATAGGGAACCTCATGCAGCTTCGGCTACGCGCTCCTTGAACTTGGACTTCCGATAGACGCTATGACTATATGTGGTGCCTCTGCGTGAGTTCCTAGGCAGGCACTGCAACCTCTAGAACCAATAAGAGACGAGTTACTCGACAGATAATCTGTAGAGATGAACCCCCCCTTTCATTCGGAAGAGTCTGGTCGAAGAGACAAACATGGTCATGGAGATCGAAGGGGACGTACGTACGTACGGTACGTCCGTCTCGTCGCCAGCTGATGCTTCGTATAATCCGGTATAATAGACTCGCCTATTGTTAGCCACGCTCTCTGGGGGCCCACGCCAAGCCTTCTAGACAGCAAGGGCTTGTTCTGCTAGGGTTCTTCGGCACCGACATAGACCCCCCTGCCGTTTCATCTCAAGGCTTCGGGACATAGCCAAATAGGTAAGGGATCGAATAGGCAGGTGCTCTGCGGGCTGAACCCATGTCCGATTCCCCAGGCTTGGTTTAGCTCCTTCGCCCTGGCATTGAAGAATGCATGTTTAGTGCACGATTAGTAACTTGTAGGGGTATCTCAGCTCCTCCTCAACCAGGCGCGCGTGTGCAGGGCATTTGTTGCAGGGCTTGGGCCCTCCGATCAGCTGATATCGCCCGGGAGAGCCTGATCTAGGGCGGCTAATCCGGGATCTCGTTCCCTCTAGACGGTTCACATAACTCGATCCGCTGCGAACCAAACATAATGAGGAGGAAAACGCGAACGGCACGTGGTTTCCTATGCAAGACGGCTTACATAAGGGTGAGGCCGAAGTAGGGATTCATACAGGGGGCGTTCCATGGCCAGCAACGGCCCTGGGTGGGCGAAGTTTTTGTCGGCGAGAGAGACAGAGAGACGGGGAGAGAGACGGTGAGCAGGCAGCAGGCGACGTGGTGCGATCGGCGACGATATGGTTGTTGAATATCCAAGACTCTTGACCCATCGCGCGCAAGTATGTATCTGTGTGGATTTACGTACGTGGTAGGCGAACCGAGTCTTGGCTCGGGCGTTTAAAGTGTTCATAACATCGCGAAACTACCTCTTAGTTGTAATCGTCATAGCACCTAGGATGAAGTTAAGGAGAGTGCGGGAGGATATCAAAATCGTCCGATGGATACAGTGGTTTCTGTCATTCACTTCTCCTGTTTCTCCCTTAACCTGCTGTTGATACTAAGAATCCAATGACGAGAGCTAAGTTACCCAGGTATGTAAGCCAACAACAGTAATACACTCAGTATTAACACCACCAGGTGTGATTTTCGTTATTGCCGTTGCTATTGCTGTTATTTTCACATCGAATTCCCTCATTTGTATATGCGGTTGATAGTCGATAAGCGGCAACTAGGTGAAAATTGAAAATCCATGAACCCTTGCATAGCGCGACCAACATTCCGCCGATGATGCTCTCAGTCGACACTGTATCGTTGGTGTACGGTCAATCTGCCAGTCTGTTTAGCACGTCACGTATCTATGGTGGATATCTTTATTTGTCCTTGTCTCCTCATGTACTTCGGGCTGCCGAATTATCCAAGAACCTGGGACAAGTTAATATCACAGTCTGTTTCACCCAACGGCAACACCTTGGAAGGAGAATTTATTCGATTGAGATCGCATCAGCTAATAGTGACTTGCTGCTCCGGATGTTCCGTTTACGTATCAACATCTCATGCGTCCTGTCAGGCTCTACTGGGTACGAAAAGCAGGTCGGCGGTAGATAGCCTCCAGATCTCTCTGAAAACCGGCAAAAGTAGACTAGTTTACTACGGCGATAGATGCTTGGGGGCCGGTTATTAATAATAAGAGACCGTTACTAAGGAGTGCCTACAAGGCGCTACAAGGTATCCCCATTTTTTGGATCCTCCAGGATTTATGGTTGAGCTCCTACGCTTTTGTTTAAACTCGATGGACACCTAAGTATCTACCTAATGCACGGAACTCGTACCAGTCGCTCTAGAATCCCCCTACCTAGGTAGATGCCTTTTTCATGTACTTTCAAGTTGTATTATCCGGCTATCGTGACGGTCATGCACGCCCACATGGTTGATGATATTCGATGTGATCCTCTTTCTTTGGGTTACCCTAGGCACTTCCTGAGTGCATGCGTACATGTGCGTACCTACGTACCTGAGCATTCTCAGTGTAATACTAACTAATATTCCTGAACAGCGGCGCGGGATTGTCGGAGTCCCCGTGCTACCGACCAACTATATACCGCACTACTTGAGGCTAACTACCAGTAGTAGAGCTATAACTAGGTACGTACCTACTCTAACTTGTAGGCTACTGCGTTTTCCACAACACACAATACGTAGGTTTACAAATTCCCCTTCCCATATATACTGTAGGATGTAGTTAGTAGTATATATGGGGTCACAAACGGTCAACGGTTTTCTATGCCATGCTTCAGGTTGTACGCGGATGGTCCACTGCCCGCAGTCAGGTGTTGAGCTACGATGGACCCTCTCCTTACCTATGGACTTGGTATCCGTTCAAGGCCAGGGGGATTAACATTAAATATGTAACTCTCGTTGTACTAGCCAGTTCAACTTGCAGCTCCCTTCTTCTCTTCTGCGATATGTACTTACGTATACTCTTGCTTGCCTGTATGCAAAGAAAGCAAGACTGCTAAACCAGAATCCCATTTTGTCATCTCGGATGACTGCGACCTTATTCGGGGTCCATTACCGATGCGACGCAGCTTACTACATACATACCTGCTACTGCTACCCAGCTGCTAGTTGCTGTGCTGCAGCTGCTGCGACACGGGAGGTCCCAGTTCCAAGGGACAACCCATGCGCCACGCCGCACACCCGCAGCTACCATACCCGCGCTACCGTCTTGGAGACAGATAGCGATATCTGCCGCGTCTATCGCCTACCAATCTACCATCTACCGCTCCAGGCTCTGACAGGCCGGGTATCCCTACCTCTGCCCTACGTGCCCCCCTATCACCACTGCCGCCGTAAGTTAACGTACCTACATTCCTACCGACATTACCTCACACATCCCTACTAGGCCTATACGGTCGAGCCCGGTGTCTGTCCTCTGTATCTCCGCTTATACACATACATACATACATACGTACTAGGTACGTAGTAGGCACATAGGTAGCTATAGGTACCTACTTTTTTGCTCTTATATATGTACATACCAACCTAACCTCTCCCATTGACTTTTTCTGGTGATTACCTGACATTGTACTTCGTACAAGTACCTAAGGTAGCTTGGCATATCTTTCCCTCCTGCCCCTACCTATCATCCCACCCCATACATATATACCTGACTTTAAGCTTCGTCCTGAAGCTTCTTCTCGTGTTTTGTGCGCCCGCACAGGCGCTGCTGCTGCTGCTTCCGCCGCTGCCGCCGCCGCTGCCGCTACTGTTGCTGCTCACACTTCACCCTCACACCAGGTCGCGATGCCTCCCGGTCGACCACCGAAACGATCTGGGGATTCGGCCGACGTCGAGTCTCCGGACGGCCAGGTAAAATGCAAAATACCTCGTCTGGACCGCCCGGCCCCCAATGACTTCTCCAGCGTTGTCAAGAGCAAGCTGCAATCATATACGAGGACGGGGCAAGCCTGCGATCGGTGCAAGGTACGTTTAAAGTTAATGCGATCAGTCTGCCGGACAATCAACTCGATCGTCGGTCGGCATGTAAAAGTTCAGACGGACTTGGAGACTGGTCAAAGTCAATGCCATCTCCAATTATCATGTCATGTCTTGTCATCGAATCTCATGTCATCTCGTCGCATTGCGCCGTATCACGTGTTTTCGCTGGTCCAGGATACTAGGTATACAGAGCTGCATTGCGAGCACGGATGAAACAGCTATGAACCCTCCCGGGAGTGAAAATTGGATTTCGGAATTCTGACGGATTTCTCGCCTTAGGTTCGCAAGATCCGATGCGATGCTCTACCCGAGGGCTGCTCGCACTGCATCAACCAGAACCTCGAATGCTACGTCACCGACCGAGTGACTGGTCGGACCGAACGGAGGGGTTACATGCAAGAGCTGGAGCGCGAGAAGACGGATATGCTGAACCACATCCGTGCCCTCGAGAAGCTCCTAGCCAACAACGGCGTCGACGTGAAGCCCTGGCAGTGGTCCCCTTATCAGTCTACAAGCTACCCTTCCAACGTCGTCTTCGATTCCGCCGGCAATTCGATATCAGACTCGACCGGCGGCGGTCACAACGACGCCCGCAACGGCAACGGCGTTAGTACTAAGGAGTCATGGGTGTCGCAAAACTCGCCGTCCTCGGCCTGGGCCAGGGAGCGATCGATAGCATCCAAGGCTCCGATGGCCGGCATCTCCCAGTCCATAGCAGACCCAAAACCCGCAGATGCTCGTCTCGGGGTCAGTGCGGATCAGGCGCCCCTGAGTTCCATCAAGGGGACTACTCTGAGCATTCTAGGGAGCACGATAGACATAAACTCGTTCGGAGCCCTGGATGTGGACGAGCCGCCGCCCAACGCCCAGGTCCGCACCCCTTTATATAACAAATCTGTCCAGGCCATGTTGCAGTCCGCCATGAACGTAAACCCGCCCTTACACGTCGAGTATCCCCCGAGGGCAGACGCTTTCACTTACGCTGAGTGGTACTTCCTAATGATCTACCCCTTTCTTCCCATCCTCCACAAGCCCACATTCATGGACCTGCTCACGCGGCTCTACGACGACCCGAGCTTCGTTCCGACGCCCGCCGAGGCTGTCATGGTCCACATGGTCTACTCGACGATATACCTACAGTACGGGATTCGTCAGGAATTACCAGAACAGAGGACCCGCCTGCACGAGATGTCAAACAAGCATTATCACTTCGCACTGAGCAAGCTGTTCGACCTGGCCACGGCCCGCACCGTCGACGACCTTCAGGCCCTGACCATGATCGCTCTGCATACCTCGCGCTTCCCCAAGTCGGACAGCAGCAACATGTTGACCTGCTACGCCCTGAGCATCGCCATGGAGCTCGGTCTCCACCGGGCGCACAAGAAAGTTGGTGAGGGCACTAACCTCGAAAACGAGATGCGTAAGCGCATATGGTGGGCCCTCGCCGCCACGGCGATCGTCCTGAACGGACGGCTGGGACGCCCGATGCCGCTGAGGCTGGAGGAGTGCGACGTGGAGTTTCCCGAGCCGATAGCCGACGAACTGCTGACACGCGACGGCGTCGACACGAGCAGGGTCGTCAAGTGTCCGTTCGAAGCGGGGATAGCCTGTCACAAGATCGCTGCGCTCTTCCTGGAGATGTATTCCAACATCTACGCCGCCAGGAGGGACCCCAGGAGGTACGTACCCATCGTAGAAGCGCTCGAGGAACAGCTGCAGGACTGGAAGGACAATCTACCGGACCTGTTGAGGATAGACGACCTCGACCGTGCCGAACACGAAGGCCACATGATGGCCCTCCACATCCAACTGGTATCGTGCGAATTCCGGCTGTGCCTGAGGCATCCGTCCGTAGCTCTGACAAGCGACCCCAAGATGCTAGCAGAGAACGCCCGGATCTGCGAGGAGACGGCCAAGGACATGCTCAAGACCCTCCGCAGTTTATATAGGCTTAAGTCCCTCGACACGACATGGTATTGCCTGGCGGTGTATATAGCCGCCATCTTCACCACGCTCGCCGTCCATTGGGAGAGGAGATTCGAGGCGACCGCCGCCGAGGTGCAGACCCTCCGCGAAGACATGAACAGCTGGCTCCTCATACTGGCGGAGACGGGCAATCTCATGGGTGGGTTCATCTAAGCAGCCGCTTCCTCCCATTTTATGGGGGCTGGTGTAATTAACACGAAAAACAGGATGCGGGTTAGGTCCTCGCGATGCCGTGAGCTCCGTAATCGACCGTACCATAGCGTGGATCGAGCACGATCGTATCCACAAGGGCGGCCCGTCCGTCCCACCGCCGGCGCCGCCGGTAACACAGGATATGCTCAAGCATTCTCCACGCTCGCCGACGTACAATGCGATGTCGAGCGCGGGGCCGAGCAGAACGCCTAGCCAGGCCGGTGGGGGAGAACACCCGGACCGTTCGACGAACCAGGCCATCACCGCGACAGCGCGCAACAATTTCTTCCCTGAAGTCGCTCATGAATCAGGCGCGTATCACCAATCTATTCAATATAACGACTCTACAACGCATTCCTCAGGCAATGTGATGTACGACCATAATGGCCAATACCTATATGCTCAAACAGCAGGGCACGTTGCTGCAGCACAGGCACAAGCACAGGCACAGGCTCATGCTCACGCGCAGGCGCAGGCGCAGGCGCACGCCCACAGACAAGCATGCGCGCAAGCGCAGACTGCACGGGCTCACATACACGCTCCAGCTCAGCCGACCGATCAACACTCGCTCACCAACTTCACCCCACAAGCCACGCAGATGACGGAACCATCACAACCACAATCACCGGCGGACATGATGTGGCGACTGCAGCCCTCGCACGCGGGAGCGAACACCGCCGGCCTCACCACCTGGCAGGACTGGACGGCCGCCGTCGTCGACAGCCAGGACCGGTTCAGCGCCAGCACCCTCATGTCCCTCGGCGGTGCCGGATCCGGGGGACCGAGGACGACACACGCCGGGAGTCTGAGCGATACCATCGCTGCTAGCAGCCTCGGTATCCCCGGCAGCGTCGGCTTGAACGGCGTCAACGGCGGGAGCGCGGCGACGACGTCAGCTGCCATGCAGTGGCCCTTGCTGCTCTTTTCAGACGGCCCCGGGGTTGGCGGCCCTTAAAAGGATGAGCTTGTCTTTAAGTATACACGTTATGATTCACGGGACGACTGGCGGCGTGTGGCCAGGTAACCGCTCCACCTCACATTTTTGAACCTTCAGTTGGTTAACGATCATCGGAGAATACCCGGCTGGCTGGCGTCTAAAACAGGGCTTTCTTTTCTTATCCTTCCTAGAGCGGTGTGCTTTGTAGGAACAAGCTGCTCGCGGGTGGCAGGTGAAAGGCTTAACGCATCAATTACATGTTTAAGCCTGACGGCGCGGGGCCATCGGAGTTCTCAGTGTCAGGGAGGGTGCATTGTATGTATGTAGCATAGCTCTGGTAGGGGTTCTGACCAATGGCAACATATAAGTATGAGGTAGATATCTTACCTTCAGGTCCGCTTCCTGAACTATAAGACTCCGTCTTTTCTTTAGGCTCCTGTTCTATAGGATCCATATTATGTATACCGCGACATGCATCGGATACGAATAAAGGAAAACGGGAAACAAACCGTAGTGGTGCGGCTTCTAGAACTCATCTTATGACTTTGATGTACTGTTCAAAGGATATATATATATATTGTCAGCAGTCACAGTGATCAAATGCAGGAATCTGGCGAAAGCGCATGGTTATGCCCTCGTTTTAACGTAGTGAGCTTGCGAACGGAGTGGACGAGGGTTATTGTGTCGAAAATTTGTTTCCCTTAGAGCCGATTACCGTATTTGGATCTTGGCACGTCCCGAATAGGAAGGTTTCGGCAACACCTGCCACCGTACTGTCGCCACTTGGCATGTCCAACGCTAACTGCCCGGGGGCGGGGGGCGGGCATGCATAGTCGACGTACGGCTAACGCTGTTAAAACGAGGGCATATTATGCTTACCGCGGCAACGCGGTAGCCTTACGTTCTAGGAAAGACTGAAGAAGTCTGGGGGCAATCGCCCTTACATATACGTTTGGCTGTACAAAGGATGGTTCCTGGATAAAGGCTGTCCTAGGTAGTATCTGCAGCCTAGATATACCAGCCGCGGGCATTTAAAAATATTAAGAGATTTGCTATTTCTGCAGTGAACCTTTTGCTATTTCTGCAGTGGTCCCACTTTTACACCTGGCACCACCTGCTATACCGCCGCCACCTGGCAAAACAATTGTATGTAGCCGCAACCGCAGCTGCAATTGCAATTGCAATTGCAACTCCCTAATTTTCTTTGGCTTTTTCAAAGCTTCGCGATAGCAGCAACAACAACAACAATACCGTTAACAGTATTTACAGCTTTATCGGCTGCCCGTGCCGTCTACAGCACCTAGGGTGGTGATAACCTTAACCGCCACGGCTGCCCTGGACCTTAGACGCCGTTAGCAAGAACTCGTTGCTGCTGCGCACCGTCCTTAATACGTAACAGGTCATTTCGAGCTGGAGCCAGGCGTATAGGTGCCCAACTCGGCTGTAGCTGATGCGGTTGACCTAACTGACGATAATTAACTGCTATATGGGGTGTGGGAATGCTTTAGAACGCGTTGGTTTTAGGAAACATTGTTGTAGTATAGCTGAAGTTTATTGTAAGTCTTGTTGATGAGGGTGTATCTTGATAAATCAATTGAAAATGGGTGTGTTTTGCATAAGGGGGTCTCTGAAGGAAGATTAGGTGCGAACTGGCAGGTATGCCAGGTGGATGCCGGGTGGAAGTGGGGCCACTGCAGAAATAGCAAAAGGTTCACTGCAGAAATAGCAAATCTCTATAAAAAAACTTTTTAAGTATAAATTATATATATAAAAACGGCTTGCCCTAAACGTTTTTAATTTATAAAATTATTAACATAAAGTTTTACGCTAATATTTTACATTTAATTACTATAACTACTAATATAATAATATTTTCTAATTAATTAATAATTTAATACGTTATATAAAATAGTTATTTACAGGTTAAGTTAATAAAAAAAGTATAAAACTTAAAAAAAAATCGTTTAACTAACGATTCGAAAAAGAGTTAGGTAGTTAACGATAGCAAATAAGTAATAGAACCCTAGGCAGCTTTCTGTTAAATAAAGCAGCTTATTCGAAACTTTATTTTTTTCTCCCTAACTAGGACCTTTTTATAATAAAGATATTCCCTAAAATAAATTCTACAGCAAGGAAAAAAAGGAATAAAAACTTATATTAAATAGGGCGGTAAAAAAAAAACCTATTTTCGGAGCGTCTTTAAAAAACACACTTATTACTTTAACAGCCGAAAAAAAACCAATTTAAAATCCTTATCTAGAAATAATAAACTATAACGGACTTAAATAAATTTTATACGTCCTTAAATACTAATATAAACGGTATTAAACGTAACATTAAAATATGAAAAAATAAATATCGGTAAATCGAAAAAAAAGTTAAAAAGCTAAAACTTTAAAACGAAAAATATAACGATATTATAAAGCGTATAAATATTATAATAATATAACTGTTAAATACACTTTAATTTAAAACGTAAAATTTTAAAAATTTGCGTAATACGAATATATAACCGAAAATATTATAAAACGTACCGTTTAAAGTTAAGATTAATAACTTTAAAAAAGTACCTATTATACTAGAAAACGATATAGAGGAAATTAACTTATTAAGAAAAAGTAAAGCAAAACCTAGGAAATAGTTTATAAAGAAACCCGATTTTCCGAAAAAAAAGAAAAGTAAGCTATTTAAAGGAAAAAAAATAATACGCAATAACCCTAATAATTTAAACAATTCTCTTAATATCCCTAGCAGCTTTTCGAACCTTAATAACTTAAACAGTTCTAACGAGTTAAACGTTTACCTAAAAGATAAAAAGAAGAATTCTAAGAAATTTAATAATGCAGATATAAAGTTACGTTAAAAGCGTTTTAACTTTTCGCTAGATAAGGAAAATCACTTAGTAAGCTAGGTTAATTATAAGCTTTAAAGTAACGCCTTAAGTTTTGCGATAGAAAAAATTAGTTATAAAAACGGAATAAAGTTAAGTTAGCTAAATTAATTCCGTTTAGCAAAGGTTATTACTAAAACCTGTAAAAAGGCGCCCTTAAAATTAAGTATAGGTATTAAGAAAGATACGAAAATATTAAGAACGTTCCGAAGGACTTATATAGTAACAGGCAAAGTTAAGCAAAGGTTCTTTTAAAAGGAACTTAATAAAGTTATTTATAATAAAGAAAACCCGGTATAGTTTATTATTAAGTTTTAAAAACTTTTCCGTAAGGTAAAAGGCTATAATATACGATTTAAAACGGAAAAATAAATTATTATATTTTTTACTGCTATAAAGGACCGCGTTAACAGTTAGTACAAAACTATTTAATTAGTATTATAGCAGACGGATTACTCCTTTTAACAATTAATCGACAACTTTAACAGCAAATTTTATAACCGATCTAAAAAAAAAAAAAATTACGGACGGTCCGCTAACGTATAAAAAGGCAAAGGAAATAAAAATAATAATAATAACTCCCGAAATAACAAACCCGTATAAAACAAGAACGGAAAACCACTTTACTTTAACTATAATAAATATAAATACCTAATAAAGGATTACTTTAAACCGCAAAAAAACGGCAAAAAAAAAAAGAAAATAAGGCCAAAATAATAACTAACATAATAACAGTAATAATAATAATTAAAATAATTAAAACAATAGCTTTCGCAATACCCGTAGTAATAATTAAAACGAAAAATAATTTATTTTTAAAAATCTAAAAAATTTATACCGTTTAAATAAAAAACTTTTAACGTTTACGTTAATAAATAACAACTTTAAAACCTTATATAATAATACGACGAAATAATTTAAAAAATAACGCAAAGAATTATAAAAGCTAAAAGCTTTAAACCATAAGTAACTTAGAGCCTTATACTACAAAAAACCAACTATCTTATTTTACGATTATAAGCAATCAAAAACCTTAAAATTATAGTAATTAACTACCTTGGAATAATTAAGGTAATAATTATAAATAACGTTATATTTTTGCATATATATTTTTCCATAGAAAATAATAAAAATAAGTTATTTTAGGATTTAAAAGTAAACGTTAATATTATTAACAATATCGGTAATTTCGAGAAGAATTCGATACTAGATATTAAATCTAAGAGAATTTATATTATAACAGGCGGAAGACTTATAATTACCATTTTTATCGGTACTGTAAAATAGCCTTTAAAAGGCCTTAATAAAAAAAATAACGAGATTATAGTAAAGTATACGTTATATATTAACGATTTTCCCTTAAAAATATTCTTTAAAGAAATATTTTATAAAAAAGAAAGCTATCTAAATAACAATACTTTAGTTAACCCTAATAGGTTTAAATTAACAACTATTAACGTTCCCCGAAAAGGTTTTTTTTATAATTTTATAAAAAACTAAAGCTTATTATTAAGGGCCTAAAGTTCTTAAACGATAAGGATTGTTAATAAAAATATACGTTAAGAAAAGTATTCGATAAAAAAGATAACGGTAATTTAGCTAATAACTTAAGAATAACCCTTATAAAAGCACTTAAAAACGGAAAAGTCTTTATAATAAACGAAATTATGAAAAAAAATATTCTTTAGTACTACTGCCTTTGTTACCCCAGTACTAAACAACTAATTTAAACTATTAAAAGATTTATAGGGATAAATTTAAATCTTAACGATATAAAATCGCTTTTTTATATAACCTATAACGAGGGAAAGATATAGAAAATACCGTTTATTAACTTATAAAAAAAAGTAATATACGTAAGAAAAATTACTTAATATAATATAGAAACCGTTAAGCTTGTTAGTATTAAAAATAACGGCTATTTCGGGCTTATTATAAATAACTTGTTATATTATAAGAAGTACTATTCGTTTAAAATTAAGGATAAAATATAGTAAAGTTTATATACGTATATTATCCGGATATTTAAACGTTTGGAAACGTTGTTATTAAATATAAAAGGCAAAAAAAAAAAAAAGGCGTAAATTTTACGTTTTAATAGTAGTAAAAAATTCGGTATAACGATTATCGAAAACTTCTGCGCAGTAAAAAGCATTAAATTGGTAATTTTTAACGCTTATAATTAATATTAAAATAAAATTGTAAAACGAAAAATATAATTTTTTTAAAACGAAGTATATATAATTACGGCCTAAATAAAAATACCGATATATTTCTAAAACTTTATAATAAAAATAATAACGTATATTGTTAATAAAATTAAATAATTAACAGTAAAGGACGTAATACCGACCGAATATTTTAAAGACGTATTCGAATTTAATAAATCTTATAAACTTAATAATTACTTTCGGATTTTTAATAGTAAGTACATAGTTTTAATTAATAAGAATTATAAAACTAAATTAAAAAAATTAGTAACCCGTAAAATAAAAGGATTATTATTAAGCTATTAGGGAATATATAATTATAAGATATAATTACTAAAAGGCGGTAAATTATTAATAATACCGTATGTTATTATTTATAAAAACCTAAAAAAACTAGGACAACTTTTTAATTTAAAGGATATTATTCGATTACTTTCGTAACCCGTATAAAAACAATTAAGATACCGTTAGAAATAAGGTATTAAAATAAAAAATAAGGATAATAACGTCGTTTTAGAAAACGATACGAACTAAGAAACTAAGCAAGTTAAGCAAAAAAAAGAACGCCCGAAAAAAACGGTCCCCGAATTATACGCCTTAAAAACCTTAAACGAAGTATTAGAATTAATACGTAAACTAAAATTAATTTTAACTTAAAAAGGCGATAATAACGACTTTTTTTATTTTTACCTATTATTAAGTATTAAAAACTAAGACGAAAACGGTTATAGGTTATACGTTATAATAAACGACGGTCCATTACTAAAGGAAATTATAAAAGGCCCAAAACGTAAAATATAGCTTAAAGTTATTTTTATTAAAATTAAAGAAAACCTTTAACGTAAAACTTTTTATTTTATACCAGACAATAGGGTATACGAGTACTTAATAAATACGAAATAAATGCTAAAAAAGAAATATACGTTTACAGAAAAGCTAAAAAAATATAAAACCCGTATTTACGTTAAAGGATTTACTTAACGGAACAGAATAAATTATAATAAAACGTTAGTTAATACTGTAAAAGTTATATACTAGAAAATCTTAATAACGCTAACTATTACCCTAGGCTAGCATATACTTCAAATCGATTTTATCGTAACTTATTTAAACGGTAACCTGAAAAAAAATATTTATATAAAGCTTTTTCCTATGCTAAAAGAGAATTTCGATACATACCCGGAGAACAAAGTAAAGTACCAATTCTCCCTTAAAAAAATTATTAAGCTGATAAACCCTTTATACGGCCTAAAATAAACCGGAATTATTTAGTAAAAAAAAGTGAAAGAAATATTTGTAAAATAAGGTTTTCGCCCGTTAATTTCGGGACGACGTAATATATTATAATCCGAAAACAGAAACCGTTATTATTTCTTACGTAAACAATTTCCTACTTTTCGGCCTTGATAAATAACGTTTTAAAAATATCGTTAAAAAATAGCTAAAGATATACTTATTAAGGATTTAAAGGACGTTTACTAGTACCTAAGCGTACGAATCGTCAGTTTTTTATTAACGGGAAATATTAAACTGGATTAATAATAATACATTAAAAAATTATTAAAATTAATAAAACTAAACGTTATACGGAAATAACCTACGTTATTTATTAAGAATTGCTTAAAATACGCCGTAAAAAATAAAGGCGTAATTAATAAAAAAAAACGTACGAATATATAAGCCTTATAAGGAAATTTAACTTTTTTAATTATATTAGCAAACCGGATATAACGTTTATAACGTTAACTTAAGCTAGGTTTATAAGCAACCCGTTATTTAAATACCGGGAATGCATTAAGTAATTACCGTAATACTTAAATAGTACGGTAAATTTATTTTTTCGGTACTGGAAGCTGGAAAATTACCCGTACCGAAAATATAATAACTTAAACTTATTCGGAATAATAAATATAAACTTTATAAATAATGAATTAATTAAGTCCATAATAGGTTACGTATTTTTTATAGCTAAAATGTCCGTATTATAGTTTTTAAAATTATAAAGCGTTGTTATTAAGTATATTACTAAAGCAGAATACGTAAAAGTAAAAATAGCTGTAACGGAAGTAACTGGAATTAAGAACTTTTTAATAAAATTAAAGCTTATATTTAAAGGCTTTATTCCTATTCTAGAAAACAATATAAATACGTTAAAATAAGTAATAAAGATATAAATAATACGGAGAAAACGCTATATTTAACTGGAATATTATTACGTACGTTAAAAAATATAAAAAGGCAATATTAATTTCCAATACATAAAAAACAAAAATAACCTAGCAAATAAGCTAATAAAGCCTTTTAATAAGGTTGATTTCGAACGATTTATAGCGAATTTAAAATTAAAGAAGATATAAAACGAATTAAAAGGTATTTAAGGTTAATAAATATAAAAGTTTAATAACCGAGATTACTTAAAATAAAAAGGTATATCGGCAGTTAGTACTTTAAGATAATTACGGCTAGTAAACTTAGGTTAAAAAATGTTACCTGGAATATTTTTTAATATAAAAAAGCCTTTTAAATATAAAATATATATATAAAGGCGGCTTACCCTAGATGTTTTTAATTTACAAAATTATCAATATAGAGTTTTGCGCCAGTATTCTATATTTAATCACTGTAACTGCTAACATTTTTATTTAAAATAAAGCTGCGTAATTAACCGTTATATTAAAAAACCGGTTTTTTCGTTTTGTTATTTTTTCGCAACCGCCCCGTAATATAAAGTCTTTTTTTTCCGAAATATTTCGGATTAAATTAGGCGTTAATATAGGAAAACGCTTTATATATATTAACTTATTATATTAAAGGTTTTATAACTTTAAAAATCCGTTTTATTTTTTCCCGGTTTATAAAGCGATATTAATTAGTTATAAAATATATATAAACTATTAACGCTTCTAGGTAAAAGTTAACGTAAAAAGTTATAAATATATATAAATAAATAATTTTATAAAAAATTAAAACTTTAAAATTAATAAAATAAACGGATATTTTCGAATAATCGTAAGAAAAATGTTACGGTTATCGCTTTTAATAATAAAAAAACAGGTTTTAATAAAGGAACGTTTTTTTTCCCGTATAAAAAAAATCCAGCGGAATTATTTTTTTACTAATTACTTTAATTAAATTTTAAATATTTTTTAACTTTTTTTATATTTTCTTAAGTTTTAAGTTAATTATAAACCGTTCAAAATTTACCTTATTAAATAACTTTATAAATCCGTTAACAGAATTATCTTTATTTTTTACGAATTAAAAATTAATATTTTTTTTCGGATTTCTTAATGTACGTAATAATATTTAATTCGAATATAATGTTTTTTCGTATTATTTATATATTTTTTTACTTATTTAAACGTATTTATATTATTTTCTAAAATAAAAATAAAAATTTTAAATATAAACCTGAATTTTATTAAAAAATTTACCATTTTAATTACCTTTATAATTATTATTTTTATTTTTATATATTTTATTTCCGTAATATATTTAATAATATTATTTAATAATTTCGAAATTTATAAAATAAACGTTTTAATTATAAAAAATATATAACTTATTATAAACTTTATTAATTTATAATTATTTATAAAACTTATATTTATTATTTAAAATACCTTTAAATTATTATATTTATAGCCTAATAGCTTAGTGGTTACAAGCCTAGTTGTCTCTTTCAATTATAACAGGCTTGGGCACCTTATTTCGGTTAATTTTAAGAGATAACTGGTTTAAATCCAGCTTAGGCTACCGTTTTTCTAGGTAACGCCAGCCTAAAAGAAGTTAAACCAATTAGGGCTTCGGCTCCGTTACCGTGTCGGCGACAATTAAAAGGTAGCTAGGAACCAGTAACGATTAGGGGCGCTGAAAACTAATTAATTAATCGGGTATATTTATCGTTAATTATCGTATTATATAACTCGCATTACGTTTTTCCGACCTTTAGTTAAAAAAAGACGGTTTTTAAAAGGTGCTCCCCGGTTGCGTTTATAAAACCAGTTTGTACATATACTTAGTAAATAGATCAGCTTCTTATATATATATATATAGCTAGATACCTTAATAGCATTTTACCTTGCATTATTATATTTATAATATATAAGGTTATTAAGTTTAAGCCGTATTATCTAGGTTAAGCTAAAGATATAAAATAATTATATTAATAATTAATACGATAAATATTTTACCTAATATTTTCGAATATAGCAACTATTAATAGTTTTTACGGTAACGATAAATTATACCTTAGTTACGAAAAACCTTATCCCGAAACCAACTATTAGGTTCCTATAAGCACGTAATTTCTCGATTGATATTAGCTTAAAAGGCTTATTTACGCAATGCCGATAAGCTTTAACCCTGATAAACCTTATGCCCTTTAGCTGGTTTAGCAAGGGGAATCTCTTAAAAGGTAGATAATAACTTAGAAGATATTAAGCTTTTCGTAATAAACCTTAAATCCGTATAAAATAGCTATTTTGTAACCTTTTACCAGTTTTATAACTTCTTTAATTTTAATTAATTTTAAAGCACCTTTTTAAACTTTTATTAATTAAGATAATTAAAATATACCGGCCAAATCCGAATATAAAATCCTAGTATTCCGTACTTCCGGAATCTCGACGGAAACGATCTTAATTAAATTACCCGACTTAAATAAAATAATCGGCCGAATAAAATATATCGATATTTCCGTTAATATTAACAACCTATCCGAAAAAAATCGGGTTTTACTTTTAATTTTCGGATATAATTTAATTTAAAACGGTAAAAATAATCGGTTTTTACGTAAACTTATATTAAGAAATATCCGGCTTATGGAAAAATTATTGGCAAAACTGGAAAATAATAATAACGGGTTTAAAAATGTCGAAATTTAACTTTTAAATTAATATAAGCTGGAAAATTACGAATAATAATTTATCCGGCTATTCCGGATTGTAAAAACCGTCCAGAATTCCGTTAAAAATAATTATTAATAAAGGCTTATATAATTAGGCAGTTTATAAGGTTAGGGTTTAGTAAAGCTTAATAACCGATAATATAATCTATCCATTTATTTAATTTAGTTTCACAGTTACGTCTCCTTTAAGGAGAATATTTATAATATAAGTAAATTTTTTATAATTTTTAATATAAAAAAATATATTTAATATACCGTTTAAATATTTCGGCAATTTCTTAATATATTTCTAGTATTTAAATAACGGGTTATTTATAAACTTTACTTAAATTAACGTTATAAACGTTATATTTAATTTGTTAATATAATTTAAAAAATTAAATTTTCTTATTAAGTTTATATATTTAATTTTTTTATTACTAATTATACCGTAATATTTTATAATATATTTTAAATAATCCTTAACGAATAATATAAGCTCTTTTTTTATATTATTATTAATTTAACTTAATATTTCCTATTTATAAAAACGGATAATTCGTATACTTAAGTATTAATCCGTATTACTTAAATCCTTAATTAAAACGTCCTTAGTAATCTTTTTAACAATATCCTTAAAACGTTATTTATTAAAACCGAAAAGTAAAAAGTTTTTTACGTATAAAACGATAACGTTTTTTATTCTAGGATTATAATATATCGCGTTATTTAATTTTAATAAATAAAAGCCTCATTTCCTAAATATTTTTTTATTTTTTTATTAAACAATTTTAGTTTATTTTAAACCGTATATTAAATTTATTAACTTAATAATTTTCTTAGGGAAAAACCTATATATTTTACTAATTTTTAAATACGTATTAAAATATTTCTTTAATATCGGAAACTATTTTGTATTAACATTTTCCTTTAATTTACCGTTTAAATATATAATAATAAAATCTATTTAAAGTATATATTACTTTAAAAAAGCGGCTAACGTTATTAAAATCTTTTAATATATTATTTTTGCGGTATTAATTACGGTTTTGTTATAGTTAATTCTTTTTCGCTATATAAATCCTTTTACGTAAATACGTATCTTATATTTATCTAGCTTTTTTATAAACGTATATTTTTTTAATACTTATTTAATATTAATAAGGTACCTTTAAATAACCTTTTTAAAAAGTATAAATTTAAAAATTTCACGCGAAAAGTTTTTTTTAATTTTGTCGGCAATTGGTGCTTTCAGGTGCCCGCGGCTGGTGCGTCTAGGCTGCAGATGCAGCCTAGGACAGCCTTTGTCCAGGAACTATCCTTTGTACAGTTAAACGTGTATGTAAAGGCAATTACCCCCAAACCTTTTCAGTTTTTCCTAGAATAACTATGCGTATTTTGCCAGATTCCTGTATTTAATTATTATAACTGTTAATATGGTAATATTTTTTAGTTAATTGGTAACCGTAATACGTTAAACGGAATAGTTATTTACAGGTTAAGTTAACAAAAAGGGTATAAGATTTAAAAAAAAGTCGTTTAGTTAACTTAAAAGAAAATAAACGGTTAACGATAGCAAACGAGCAATAGGAACGTACCTTAGGGCAGCTCCTTATAATCGAGCAAAGCAGCCTACCCGATAAGGGCTTCGTCCTTATACGGAACAAAAAGTATATAAATAGCGACCTATTTTTTTTCTTTTTTCGATTAAAAAAACCTTTAAGACGAAAAATTTTATAGTAAAGGGGAAGAATAAAAGCTTATAATAGACGTAATAGCAGGAAAAAGACTTGTTTTCGAAACTTTTATAAAAAAAGCTATATTACTTTAGTAACGATAGTTGAAAAACCGATATAAAACCTTTATATAGAAATAATAATCCTAATTAGAATTGAACAAGTTTTATACGTTTTTGGGTATTAACTTAAATGGGATTAAGGAGGACGTTAAAATACGAAAATATAGATATAGGTTGGTTAAAGATAAAATTAAAGATTTAAAGTTTTAATAAAAGAGAAAAAACGATATAATAAAGTGAATAAATAATATCGTAAAGCGATTATTAGATATATTTTAGTTTGGGGGCGTATTTTAATAAGGATTACTTTAATTAAAGGTGATGCGGAATTTACGAAATGTAAATATTTACAGGAACGCCTTATAAAATATTTAAAGAACGGGAAGCTTATAAGAAGCCCTTATCGCCGTTAAGAACGATATAGAAAAGATTAACTTTTTGAGAGAAAATAAAATGTAATTAAGGAAATAATCCATTAAAAAACCTAATCCCCCGAAAAGGGAGAAGAGCGAAAAAAAGAAGTTACGTAAAGAAGAAAGTGTAATACGTAGAGATCCCGATAATTCGGATGGGTTACCTTTAAACTTATTTAGAAATTCCCGAAAATAAAGAAACTGTCGTAATAGTTCCCCTAGTATCTCTAGCAGCTCCTTAAACCTTAGTAATTTAAACAGCTTTAACGAATTAAACGTTTACCTGAAGGAAAAAGAGAAAAACTTTAAAAAATTTAGTAATAATGTAAAACTACGTTAAAAACGCTTTGATTTCTTACTGGATAAAAAAAACTATTTAGTAAGCTAAGTTAATTGGAAGTTTTGGAATAACGTCTTAATATTTATTCTTAAAAAGATTGGTTATAAGGACGGAATAAAGCTGAAATAACTTAATTAGCTACGTTTTATAAAGGCTATTATTAAAACGTATAAAAAAACGTTTTTAAAACTGATTACAGGTATTAAAAAAGGAACGAAGATATTAAGGACCCTTAGAAAGATTTACGTAGTAATAAATAAGGCTAGGTAAAAGTCCCTTTAAAAAAAACTTAGTAAGATTATATATAATAAAAAAACCCCGTATAGTTCACCACGAAGTTTTAGAAACTGTTACGAAAGGTTAAGGGCTGTAGTATAAAATTCAGATTAAAAAAACAAATTACCATATTTCTTACCGCTATAAAGGACCGTACTAGCAATTAGTGCAAAACGATTTAATCAGTGTTTAGGCAAACTAGTTACTTTTTCCAGCAGCTGATCGATAACTTTAACAGCAAATTCCATAATCGTACCAATAAAAAAAAAAACGGAAAATCCTATAACGCTTAAAGAAACAAGGGAAAAAATAACAACAATAATAGCAACTTCCGAGATAACAGGCCCGCATAAAATAAAAACGGAAAGCCACTTTGCTTTAACTATAGCAAATACGGATATTTAACGAAGAACTACCCCGAACCGCAAAAGGAAAAAAACGGTAAAAAAAAAAAGGAAAACGTAGCCAACGTCAGGGTAATAATGGACAGAATAACTAAAGTAATAATTCTCGTAACGCCTATAGCGGTAACAAGAACGAAGAGTAATTCATTTTTAACGGCCTGAAAAATCTATACCGATTAAACGGAAAAACCTTTAACGCTTACGTTAAAGAACAACAGTTGGAAAACCTTATACAGTAATACGATAAGATAATTCAAAAGGCAACCCAAGGAACTTTAATAGTTAAACGCCTTAAAACCCGGGAAACTTTAACGGCAAAACGCTTTAAAACCCGGAAAACTTTAATAAGTAAATATACTAAAACTTAGATAATTAATCGCTTAAAGCTACAAAAAGGTAAACGCTTTAAAGGAACTATTATAAGAAACGTTATACTTCTATACGTTCACTCCTCCCGCGGAAATAACTTAGATAAACTGCTTTAAAACTTAAAAACAAACGTTAATATTACGAATAATATTAGCGATTTTAAAAAAAACACTATAATAGATATTAAGTCCAGGAGAATTTAAATTATAACAAATAAAAAACCCGTAGTTATTACTTTTGTTAATATCATTAAGTAACCTTTAAAAGGGCTTAATAAAAAAAGAAACGAAATTATAATTAAATATACGTTATATATTAATAATTTCTTTTTAAAAGTATTCTCCGGGGAAATATTTTACAAAAAAGGAGAATATTTAAATCGTAATACCTTAATAAGCCTTAATAGGATTTAGTTGTTAACGATTAACATTTTTCGGAAAGGATTTTTCCTGTGGTTTTATAAAAAGCCGGAATTTATTATCAAGGCTTTAAACTTAGCAAACGACAAAAACTATTAATAAGGATTCGTATTAAGGAAGATATCCGGTAAGGAAAACGGCGATAACTTAATAAATAACTTAAGACGCGTACTTTTAAACGTTTTTAAAAACGGAAAAGTTTTAATAACGAATAAAGTTATAAAAAAAATTATTTTTTAATACCGCCGTTTTTGCTATCCTAGTACCGAACGACTAATATAAACCATTAAAAGATCTACGGAAATAGATTTAAACCCCGATAATATAAAGAATATCCCTTATACGACATACGACGAAAGGAAGATACGAAAGATACCGTCTATAAACCTTTAAAAACGAAAGAAATATATAAGAAAGATTATTTAATACGATATAAGGTTAATTAAACCTATTAATATTAAAAATAAAAATTATTTTAATCTTTTTATAAACGATTTATCGTGTTATAAAAAATACTATTCGTTTAAAAACAAAAACAAAATTTAACAAAACTTATATACGTATATTACGTAAATTATAAAACGTTTAAAAGTACTACTACTAAACAAAAAAAATAAACGCAAAAAAATACAAATCCTACGTTTTAACGGTAACAGAAAATTCGGTATAACAATAATTAAAAATTTTTACGTTATAAAAGGTATCGAACTAGTAGTTTCCAGCGTATACAACTAATATCAGAACAGAATTATAAAACGAAATATACAATTTCTGCAAAATAAAATGCATACAACCTCCGTATAAATAAAAATCTTTATATATTTCTAAGATTTCGTAATAAAGGTAACAACGTATATTATTAACAGGACAAACTAATTTACGGTAAAGGATATAATACCAATTAAATACTTTAAGGACGTATTTAAACCGAATAAATTATATAAACCCGATAATAATTATCTTCGAATTCTCGGTAATAAATATATAATCTTAATTAATCAAAATTATCGGATTAAATTAAAAAAACTGGCAACCTATAAAGCAAAAGAAATACTACTAAGTTATTAAAAAATATACAACTATAAAGTATAACTATTAAAAAGCGGTAAATTACTTATAACACCATATATTACTATCTACGAAAACTTAGAAAAACTAGGTAAACCCCCTAGCCCTAAAAATATCATCCAATCACTTTTACAGCCCGTACAAAAACATCTAAGACACCGTTAAAAACAAAACGTAAAAATAAAGAACAAAAACGATAACGTCGTCTCAGAAAACGATACGGACCAAAAAACCAAGCAGGTCAAGTATAAAAAAAAACGCCCGAAAAAAACTGTCCCCAAACTATACATTTTAAAAGCCCTAAATAAAGCCCTAGAATTAATTTAAAAACTAAAGCTAACCTTAACCCAAAAAAACAAAAACAAAAATAACCTATATACTTTCCATTTCAACTTATTAATATTAAATAACGATAAAAACCGTCTTAGTAACTTTGGAAACGTTAATCAGGCTATCCGGAACGCTTACGAATATAAACAAGTAATTAACATATTAAATATTAACACTTATAAGCTGTTCACTGCTATAAATAACGGCCTAACCCTAAAAAAAGTTATAAAAAACCCAGAACGAAAAATATAATTTAAAGCTATCTTTATAAAAATCAAAAAAAACCTCTCGTACAAAACCTTTAAGTTTACGCTCTTTAACAAGGTTACTTAAAGGTACCTTATTAATATTAAATAAATGTTAAGAAAAATATATACGTTTATAAAAAAGCTAAATAAATACAAAACACGTATTTACGTAAAAAGATTTACATAACGAAAAGGAATTAATTATAATAAAACAACAATAAATACCGTAAAAACAATATATTAAAAGATTTTAATAACGTTAATCGCCTTTTTAAGATAATATATACTTTAAATAAATTTTATTACTACGTACTTAAATGGCAAATTAAAGGAAAATATTTATATAAAACAATTTCCGATATTAAAAAAGTATTTTAACACGTATTTAAAAAACAGAGAAATATATAGCTTCTTTTTTAAAAAAGTTATCAAGCTAATAAACCTATTATACGGTTTAAAGTAGGCCGGAACTACTTAATAAAAAAAATAAAAAAGATATTTACAAAACAAAGCTTCCGTTTGTTAACTTCGGACAACGTAATATATTATAACCTTAAAACAAAAAACGTTATCGCCTTATACGTAAATAACTTCCTGCTTTTCGGCCTTAACAGGCAGCATTTCAAGGACATCGCTAAGAAAATTATTAAGAATATTCCAATTAAGGACTTAGGTAACGCGGACTGGTACCTAAACGTACGAATTATCCGTTCCTTACTAATAGGAAATATTAAATTAAATTAACAGTAATATATTAAAAAGTTATTAAAATTAATCGGCTTAAATAAAATAAAAAAAAAGCTTATACTATTCGTTAAAAATCATTTAAAGTACGTTATAAAATATAACGGTATAACTAGCAAAAAAAAACGTTTAAATATGCGAACTTAATAGGAAAATTTAACTTTTCGAATTATATTAACAAACTAAATATAACGTTTATAACGTTAACTTAGGTAAAGTTTATAAATAACCCGTTATTTAAACACCAGGAATATATTAAAAAACTGCCGAAATATTTAAACAATATATTAAATATATCTTTTCGATACTAGAAGTTACGAAAAAATTACTTATATTATAAATATAACAATTTAAGGTTATTCGGAATAATAAATATAAGTTTTACAAATAATTGTAAATTAACAAAATCTATAACAAGTTATATATTCTTTATAACTAAAACGTCCATTTCATGGATTTTAAAATTATAAAATATTATCACTAAATATATCACGGAAATAAAATACGTAAAAGCAAAAATAGCAGCTATAAAAGCAACTGGAATTAAAAACTTTTTAACAAAATTAAAGCTTATACCTAAAAGTCCTATTCCTATCTTAAAGGACAACATAAATACGTTTAAATAGGTAAAAAAAACACAGATAACATAAAGGAAACGTTACATTCGAATCGAATATTACTACGTACGCTAGGAAATCCGAAAAAAAAATATCAACTTTTAATACGTAAAAAGTAAAAATAATTTTGCTAACGGATTTATAAAACCATTTAACAAAACAAACTTCGAACGGTTTATAACTAACTTAAAACTTAAGAAAATATAAAAAAAGTTAGAAAATATTTAAGATTTAATTAAAATAATTAATAAAAAAATGGTTCCGCTAAATTCCTTTTGTACGGGAAAAAAAGCGTTCCCCTGCTAAAACCTGTTCCTTGCTATTAAAAGCAACAACTGTAATATTTTTTTTATAACTACTTAAAAACATCTGCTTACCTATTAATTTTAAAACTTTAACCTTTTATAAAATCACCTATTTATACGTACTTATAACCCTTTACGTTAATCTTTACCTAAAAACGCTAATATTTTATACATAGCTTATAGCTAATTAATATCCCCTAACTAACCGGAAAAAAACCTCCATTTAATAACTTTTTGCAAAGGGGGACCCAAAAAATAATAATCTTAATTACTTACTAATATTACCGTTAAAAAATAAAACCGATTTTTAAAGCTATAAAACCTTTAACGTAATAAGTTGGTATATATAAAACGTTTTCCCATATTAACATCTAGCCTAATCCGAAACGTTTCGGAAAAAATAAGCCCCGTATCCCGAGGCGGTTACGAAAAAACGGTAAAACGAAAAAGCCGGCCTTTTGGTATAACGGTTAATTACGCAGCTCCATTTTAAACGAAAATAACGGAAATAAAGGTTTAAATCTTATATAAATTAAAGATTTTAATAACTTTTTAATAAATTTTCCTAAAGTTTTAAATCTGATTTTAAAAAATTACGTAAACAAAATTACTTAACGTAAAAGGGCATATCGGCAATTGGTGCTTTTAGGTATTCGCAGCTGGTGCGTCTAGGCTGCAAATACAACCTAGAACAGCCTTTATCCAGGAACTATCCTTTATATAATTAAACGTATATATAAAAGCGATTGCCCTTAAACCTCTTTAATCTTTCCTAGAATAACTATGCGCACTTTGCCAGATTTCTGCATTTAATCACTGTAATTGCTGACAAATTTTTATAAAAATAACTTTAAATTATATTTTTTTATTCTAGGTTTATTATAACTTTTTTAAATATAAACCGTTATTTACGATAATAAATAACCTATAAATGTTAATATTTAACATATTAATTATTTGTTCGTATTTATAAGCGTTCCGAATAGCTTAATCGACGTTATTAAAATTATTAAAACGGTTATTATCGTTACTTAACGTTAATAAATTAAAATAGAAAATATATAAATTACCTTTATTTTTACCTTTTTAAATTAAAACTAGTTTTAATTTTTAAATTAACTTTAAAGTTTTATCTAAGGCCTTTAAGGTAAATAGCTTAGAGATAATTTTTTTCGGGCGTCCCTTTTTACGTTTAACCTGCTTAATTTTTTAATTTATATTATCTTTTAAAATAACGTTATTATTTTTATTCTTTACTTTTACGCCTTTCTTTTAACGATATTTTAAACGCTTTTATACGGGCTATAAAAATAATCGGATAATATTTTTAAAATTAAAAAGTTTACTTAACTTTTCCAGGTTTTTATAATTAATAATATACGGTATTATAAATAATTTACCGCCTTTTAATAGTTATATCTTATAGTTATATATCTTTTAATAGCTTAATAACATATTTTTTATTTTATAAGTTATCAGCTTTTTTAATTTAATTCGATAATTTTTATTAATTAAGATTATATACTTATTACTAAAAATTCGGAAATAACCGTTATCGGGTTTATATAATTTATTCGGTTTAAATACGTTTTTAAAGTATTTAATTAATATTATATTTTTTACCGTAAATTAACTTATTTTATTAATAATATACGTTATTACCTTTATTACGAAGTTTTAAAAATATATAAACATTTTTATTTACTTAAAAGTTATATACGTTTTATTTTATAAAAACTATATTTCTCGTTTTATAACTCCGTTTTAATACTAATTATATACGTTAAAAATTATTAATTCGATATTTTTTATAACGTAAAATTTTTTAATTATTATTATACCAAACTTGTTACTGTCGTTAAAATGTAGAATTTATATTTTTTTATATTTGTTTTTTTATTTAATAATAGCGTTTTTAAACGTTTTATAATTTGCGTAACATACGTATATGAATTTTATTAATTTTTATTTTTATTTTTAAATAAATAATATTTTTTATAACGTAATAAATTATTTGTAATAAAATTAAAATAACTTTTACTTTTAATATTTATAAGTTTAATTAATTTTATATTATATTAAAAAATTTTTTTATATATTTCCCTTAATTTTAACAATTTATAAATAATATTTTCCGTATTTTCCTTTCGTTATACGTTATATAAAAATATTTTTTATATCGTTAAGATTTAAATTTATCCTCGTAAATCTTTTAATACTTTATATTAATTATTCGGTATTAAGGTAATAAAAGCGGCGGTATTAAAAGATAATTTTTTCATGACTTTTTCCGTTATTAAAATTTTTTCGTTTTTAAAAACGTTCTAAAATATGCGCTTTAAGTTATTTATTAAGTTATTAACGTTTTCCTTACCGGATATCTCCCTTAATATATATCCTTATTAATAGTTTTTATCGTTTATTAAATCCGGGGTTTTAATAATAAACTCCAGCTTTTCGTAAAACTATAGGAAAAATTCTTTTTAAAAAACGTTAATCGTTAATAATTAAGTTTTATTAAAATTTATTAAAACGTTATAATTTAAATAACTTTTTTTATAAAATATCTTTCCGGAAAATACCCTTAGTAAAAAGTTATTAATATATAACATATATTTAATTATAATTTCGGTTTTTTATTAGGTCTTTTTAAAGGTTATTTAATAATATTAATAAAAATAACAATTATAAGTCCTTTATTTGTTATAATTTAAATTCCCTTAGACTTAATATTTATTATAATATTTTTCTTAAAGTTGCTAATATTATTCGTAATGTTAACGTTCGCTTTCAAATCTTAAAGTAACTTATTTAAATCGTTTCCGTAAAAAAATTAAAAGTATAAAAATATAACGTTTCTTATAATAATTTTTTTTAAAATACTTGCTTATTTATAGCTTAAAACGATTAATCGCTTAAACTTTAAAGTATTCGGTTATTAAAGCTTACCGGGTTTTAAAGTATTTAACCGTTAAAACTTTTTAAATTTCCTATTAAATTATTTTATTATATTATTATATAAAATCTTTAAACTATTATTCCTTAATACGGGCGTTAAAAATCTTTCCGTTTAATCGGTATAAATCCTTTAAGCTATTAAAAATAAATTACTTTTCGTTTTTATTACTACTATAAACGTTACAAAAGCTATTACTTTAATTATTTTATTTATTATTACCCTAACGTTAACTACGTTTTTCTTTCTTTCCTTTACCGTTTCTCTTTTTTTACGGCTTAGGGCAATCCTTCGTTAAATGCTTATATTTGTTATAATTAAAATAAAATAACTTTTTATTTTTATTCTATACGGGCCTATTATCTCGGAAATTATTATTATTATTTCTTTTTCCCTTACCTCTTTAGGCGTTATAAAACTTCTTATTTTTTTTATTAATACAGTTATAAAATTTACTATTAAAGTCGTTAACTAATTACTAAAAAAAGTAACTAATTTATCTAAGCATTAATTAAATCATCTTATACCAACTACCATCACAATTCTCTATAATAATAAGGAACATAATAATTTATTCCTTTAATCCGAACTTTATACCATAGCTCTTAACCTCTTATGCAAGATCGTTGGGTTTAAGCCGTATTATTCAGGCTAACCCTTAACCTCTTATAACAACTTTTAAAACTTTATAATAAACTATACGGGATTTCCTTTATCGTATATAATCTTACTAAGCTTTTTAAAAAAAAAATCTTTACTTAGCCTTACTTATAACTACGTAAATCTTTTTAAAAGTTCTTAATATTTTCGTTCCTTTTTTAATACTTATAATTAACTTTAAAAACGCCCTTTTATACATCTTAGTAATAACCTTTACGAAACGTAACTAATTAAGCTATCTCAGCTTTATTTCGTTTTTATAACTAATCTCTTTAAAGGTAAAAATTAAGGCGTTACTTTAAAGCTCTTAATTAGCTTAACTTACTAGGTAATTTTCCTTATCTAGCAAAAAATTAAAACGTTTCTAATATAACTTTATATAATTAAACTTCTTAAAATCCTTTTCTCTTTTTTTTTAAACAAACGCTTAATTTATTAAAATTATCTAAATTATTAAAACTTAAAAAGCTATTAAATATATTAAAGGAACTATTACGACAGCTTTTTCGTTTTCGGAAACCTTTAAACAAGTTTAAAAATAACCTATCCGAATCGCCGGGGTTCTTATATATTATACTTTTTTCTTTACGTAACTTCTCCTTTTCTTCGCTCTTTTCCCTTTTCGAAGGATTAAGCTTTTTAATAAATTACTTTTTCGGTTTCGTTTCGCCTTTTTTTAAAAAGTTAATTTTTTTTACGTTACTCTCGACGGCAATAAAGGTTTTTTACGAACTTCCCGCCCTTTAAGCGTTTCGTAAAGCGCTTTTACGAATATTTGCATTTTATAAACTCTGTATCGCCTTTAATTAAAACGATTTTTACTAAGGTACGTTTTCGAACTAAGGTACGTTTTCGAACTAAGGTATATTTAATAATCGCTTTATAATACTATTTATTCGCTTTATTATATCGTCGCTTTTTTTTAATAAAGTTTTAAATTTTTAATTTTATTTTTAACCGATTTATATTTATATTTTCATACCTTAACGTTCTTTTTAATTCTACTTAAGTTAATATTTAAGGATGTATAAAACTTATTTAATTTTAATTAAAGCTGTTATTTCTATATAAAGGTCTTATATCGGTCTTTTAGTTATTATTATTAAAATAATAAATTTTTCTTTAAAAAAATCTCGAAAATAAATCTTTTTCCTATTACCACGCCTATTACGGGCTTTTGTTCTTCCCCCTTACTGTAAAACTTTTCGTTTTAAGGGTTCTTTTAATCGAAAAATAAAATAAAATAAATCGTTATTCGTATATTTCTTATCCCGTATAAGGACAAAACTCTTATTAAATAAACTACTTTATTCGGCTGTAAAAAATTACTTTAAAATACATTTTTACTTACTTATTATCGTTAACCGCTTATTTTTTTTTAAATTAGTTAAATAACTCCCTTTTAAATCTTATATTCTTTTTATTAACTTAACTTATAAATAACTATTTCGTTTAACGTATTACGGTTATTAATTAACCAGAAAATGTTACCATATTAACAGTTACAGTAATTAAATATGGGAATCTGGCGAAAAGCGCATAGTTATTTTAGGAAAGACTAAAGAAATCTGGGGGCAATCGCCTTTACATATACGTTTGGCTGTACAAAGGATGGTTCCTGGACAAAGGCTGTCCTAGGCAGCATCTGCAGCCTAGATGCACCAGCCGCGGGCACCTGAAAGCACCAATTGCCGACATATATATATATATATCAAGAGGGACTGTCCCTAAAGATCCTTATCCCACCAGACAGGTTCCCTTATCGGACGTAACCCATCTTGATCGACCTGTTACCGGTCAGACAGTAGAGGGGTGTCTGACGAGCGCGGTCCAGGTATGACATGCATGAAAGCGAACCAGGAGCACTATTCGAGTTTGCTCGCAGCAGAAGACGTAACCTTAGCTAGTTGTTGACACGGAGAACGGACCAGCCTCCATCCCAACCACCGTAGAAAAAATGAGAAGGGACGATAAGTCGCTCACCTCGCTGGTGTTTATCGGACCCGCGCGTAGCACTCACTGCTACCTAGTCGACAACCAAGCGGCTCGGAGTGGATGAATATGGCGGTACGGTCGATTAACAACCTCCAACAAAACTACGTGTAGGTCTCATCTGCACAGGGCGATTCTACCATCTGCTTTGTGGCAGCGGCTGGCCGCTCGGGAAGCAAGGTAGGGTGATTGATTCCATTCGTTCGTTCTTGCTCCTGCCTGAACCGCGCCGATGGTTCAGGAAACAGCTGGCCAGCACTGGCAATGCGATCTGATCAAGCATGCTCGTCGATAGCTCCCGTGCTCCGGCTGCCTGTCGATACCTAGCTTCTACTGGATCGCGAGCATAGTAGATGTATAGAACTGGTTACCCAGTGGTGTATGCCTAGGTCCTCGAGTTGTTGTGCAACGACGCGGCAGATCGAGCGGGTGATTCCTGTTACCCCCTTTTCTAGGCCTTTCGAGTCGAGTCGAACCGTGCAACGTATGACCATAACGTTGCTTGCTAACCAACCAGCGCTAGTCCCGGTCTGCCCTCGTTATCAGGTAACACCACGACGACTTAAGCTGGACGGATGGCTGATCATTCGTACCTACTTAGTCGACAAGGTAAAGCCGCGGTTGCTGTTACCCCCGTCCTCGTCGTACGGCGGGTAATTCAATTGGACAGACTGGCAACCGCGGGTTAGCTGCTCAGTCTGCCCGCTTGTTCATTTCTTTGCCCTGCCCTGCCTCGCTGGGTGGTGCTGGTGCTCCTCCTGTTGCACGTCTCATATGTGGAACCAGGGCATAGGGACCTGCTGCCGTCGTCGCAGCACAGACAGAGAAGTATCTGGGGATATACAAGGTAGTCTAGGCCTCTTCCTTCCCCAGGTGCCTGAGCTGTGCCGTGCTGTCTAACTCTACCGTCGCTGGGAATTGAGCGTTCCCGCGGCAGTCTACGTAGGCTGAGGCGATTTACTATCCGTTAGGGTGGCCAGACGGAGCACTCAATACATGCGGTCCGCGGGATTCCTCTTACCCACTCTTGGGTATCCTATCCGAGTGGGTTGGGCCGTAGTCGCGGGTTTGGAGCACCACACGTCCTATTTAGTTTAGTGCCGTCGTGGATGGCGAGGGAAGAACCATATCAAGTGAGAGCACAACCTGCATAATTTCTCACCCGAACCCGCGTGGCTGGCACGGCGGAAGCTCTAGGTCGACGGTCGGACGACAATGCGTGCGTATGGCGGCCAGTTGACTGCTGTGACCATGTTAGTTTGCTCGCCCGATCACGGGACGTCTCCTATGCCATCATAGGCTGTCTATATGGGGAAGTTAGTCCGTAGCTAATTTCGTCCGAAGTCGAGTATTCGAGAGGGTGCAGCGTGTACGTAACGCCGTCGTGTGGATATGGGATGAAACGCAGAATTGGGGTCGGCAGGATCGGTTGGTCGCCTTGCTCGTGTTGGCATCGGTGGGATGGAGCGGGTGAGGCAAGCTGACTCGACTGGCATGCATTGCCTGGTTCTGAAGGCGTATACATATCTATATAAGTCGTTCGCCGCCCCGTAATTCTGGAGCAGTGTATTAGCCCGGGCGCGTGCCAACTCAAGTATCGCTCTCCAGAGACCTCCCTCACCGTGGAAACCACTTTATCGACCGATCCTCAGACGAGGGTCCAGACGAACGAGTGCAGCCCCCTATATCTAGCATCACCCGAGCCTCTATCCGTATGCACGAATCAAACATGCGGCCTACTCGCCTCCAGCTTCTCACTATCGCCCTCGCTGCCCTCGTCTCCGGGACGCCGGCGTCCAACAACCGAGGGAGCCAGGGTCAGAACCCGGTCGTCTTCCGCCGCGCGGCGGAGGTCGTGCCGGACTGTCCCCCGATCAAGGAGGAGTGTCACCATTGTGGCGAGTACGTGTTATTTGTACAGATTGGAACGGGATGATGATACGTGTGCATAGAACCTGACCGGCTGACCGACGTCTGTGAAACGCAGCGATTTCCAGTGCCAGACGAGGGCCGATTGCGAGTGGTGCTACATTCACGACCCTACGTGGTAAGGGACGGATGGGGGTTTGGAGAGATGCAGGAGGTCTTCCTTTGCGTCGTTCATTAGCTCTATCGTGACTGAGCTCTTGGGTTAGTGTGACCGAACGATCTAGCCGACGTACCTGAAATGCGGGATGCGGGGGAATGAGTGAAATCATGACCGAATAGTAGTAGCAACTCATGCTGGACGGGGAAGTGGTGAAAATGAAGCGGCCGCGTGAAAGCCGAAGAATGAGTATACAGTGTAGCCAAGATGGGCGTAGGGCCAGCTGGCCATTCTTTCTAATATACAGATATTACGTCCACTTTGTCCGATCTGATCGACCCCCATTATCTCTCGAGGGGCCCGTATCTCAGTAGATATAACACTCTTCTTCTTTTCCCTGATAGCCAGCCTGCCAATCATGCATACGCCGTCCGACGCAAGAATGCAGACAAAAAATGAGCAGAGTTCGAGCTCAGCAATGATTCGGATCCTTCCCCCCCTTATATGGATATATGGCGTCGTTCAGCGCCTCGGTAGATATAAAGACTCACATTCTAAGCCCCTTCCTATTTTCGTAGTAATACAGAATAATATCCGCCGCCCGGCGAGTCTGATATCGTTAGAGAGCAAGCGCCAGCTCTTCATTTCTTGTTCGCGTTGTCGCTCGCCGGGGAACTCGATGGCGGGCCGAACCAACCCATAAAAGAACTCTTCATGCTGCTCATCGCCTCGGCCTGGGCCTTCTCCTGCGCGGCCTGCTCATCTTTGAGCCACTTCTCGCCGTTCTCGCGGATCTCCTTCTCGAGGAGCTCGTAGTTCCTCTGACCCCTCTCCCGGGCGATGTCCTGCAGCATCTTGCCCTGGGAAAAGGCCTCAAGCTGGCTCTGTTCGCCCTCCGCGGGCACCATCATGCTCATCTTGCTGGGCTTGAGGCCCAGCATGTTGCCCAAAGTGCCCATGCCCGAGGTCCTGGACCCCTTTCTGCGTTCCTGCTCGAGCTGCTTGTTGAACTCGGCTCGCGCGATGGCCTCCCGGCGCGCGAACTCCGTCGGGATGTGCTTACCCTCGAAGGACTTCAGCACCTTCCGGACGTCCTTGTACTGCATTGTGTGGACATACTCGAGGAAGGGAATCAGGGAGACGAGCTCGGTGTCTTTCGCATCTCCCTTCCACGGGGGAAGGATGATTGCGTTTTCCGGTTGGTTCTGAACGTGCGCCGGCTCCGTGTCGATGATGATGACCTTGGAGAGGTCGCGGTTCAAGTAGGATAGGTCCTGCAGCCATGGTCAGCCAATCTGTAGAGCGACGCCTGCCCGGTATCCGAGCCCAGGCAGGACTTGACGGCAAGGCGGGGAAAGCCCTGATTACGAGTAGTACCGACCTTGACAACTTCCCCATCCTTGTATTTGGTAGCTTCTCGGAATAAGGGCCACACGATAAACCTGAAGGGGTCCAGCTTGCGGACCAGTGGCTCTCCCATAGCATATGGCACGCTGGTAAAGAGCACCAGCTCGTAGTACTGGCTCAGGTAACGTAGGAAATAATCGACACCGGGACGCTTCGCAACCCTCCAGCCGTGCTCGCGAGTCCATTCGCTGTGCACCAGCATATCCTCGAGACTTATGCAGAGGGTATAGGGCCGTTCAAACATGGGATCGGGATCCGGTAACAGCTTGTCGAAGGCGGGTTCGCGGTAGTAATCCAAGATGCCGGACTGACGGGCGACGGCGCGCTTCCACCACAGGCCGGGGGACCAACCGTTGGGGATATCACCGTGGGCCTTGGCCTCTTCTTCGCTCTCCCAGTTTCGACCGAGGTAGGCGACACCACCCAAAGCAAGGGCGACAGAGGACAAATACATAAACTTGAACATCCTGTTCCTCCGTCTGTCGGTCGAGGAGACATATGCCGAGGCTGGAAGTTCCCCGCGACCACGGCCTCCGGCACCGGTTGTGGGCTCGGGATCCTCTTGCATAGCCTGGAGGGCCGCTTTGTTGGTTGCGCCGCTCATCTCATGTTCGAGGGTGGATGGAATACCCTGGGTAAGATCTGGAAGTGAGCTAAGATCGGGTTTTTGTTCGGGGGCCTCGGGAGTCTGTGACGATGAAGGCGAAGGCGAAGGCTCATGTTCCGTGGGGGGGGGGGTCGAAGGTGAGCTTTTTGAGGTCGCATTATCGGATGTCTGCGGCGGGGGAGGTCGTGATGGCTGGTCTGACTTAGGGCGGCTAGCGGCTTTATTTTGAGGCTTCTTCGTATGTGCCATTCCTCGCATCCATATTGTTGACGCTGACGCGGCGATGGGGATTCTGGGGCGAGCCGCGGGTTTTGCTGATGCTAGTCGGACTGTCCTGAGGAGAGCTGCTGATCGAGCCCTGGATAGCATCTTCAGGGTCAGGTCAGGTCGACCCGGTCTACCTTTCTCGCTGAACGAAAGAAAATACAGAAGTCAGATTGTTTAAAGCGTGGCACGATTAGGCAACAAAAAGCACCCTCTGACCCTGAGACGAAGTGCGACAATTCACCGTAGATATCGGATAACGAAAAGGAAAAAAAAAATATGATCTCAGTTTATCAGTGCGAACACGGATAAGACTGCATGTACATGTAACTATGCAATTGTACTTAGCGTTATGCTTTCGATGACATACATGTATGTTGTACCTACGTGCTTAGCTTTGAAGCATGAGAATGTCTGGACAGTTATTCGGGGCTGTCCGATCTACGCAGCACCACACAAGCCACAGCTCGCCTTTCATTTTGCCTCTATTGACAGCCACAGGAGGGGTTCAATAAGATATCGGGAACCCCACAATTTTGGTGGCCACGCCCACTTTCCTCTGGGTTTGCCTCATTGCGATCAGGACCCTATTTTGGAGGTTGTGGCTGCGCCTGCGGCGCAGTAGCCGTAGCCATAGCTAGAGCTTTTGAGCAAGAAGTATCTGTCAGAGGTCCAATATATCAACTAAACCTTTTTAAAAATATTACTTACAAAAATAACAAAACCTTTAAAATAGGGCCTGATAAAAAGTTATAATTTTTCAGCCTTAATTAACGTATTCCTATATAAATTCGAGAAAATCATTAATAATAACTTTTATAATATATATTAGTTACGAAGTTTTTAACGTTATAACCTATATAATTTAACGCAAAATTAAAATATTTATTTTCTGATATAAGTCTGGTTTTAATTAGGACGGACCAGTAATTGGTAAAAGGAAAAAATAGCCCAAAATTACGATTAGCGTTTAATATAACCTTTTACCCCCTTTAAGCTAGTACGATAATAACATAACCTTATAAGCTAAAATAATAATATATAAGGTTTAAAATCGCCTATAACAAGCTTTAATATATATTTTTTTCCTAATTAACTAAATATAGGTAATATATTCGAAAGTTTAAGGTAAATATTCCAAACCTTTAAGCATTTAATTTTTTAAAGTAAAGCGTTTATTTTTATCCGATAATTTTACCGGTCTCTTGCCGATATAGACGTAATTAACCTATATGCTAACGTTATGTATACGGCCGATATCCTTATAAAAACTTTGCATTATTAGTTTATTCGCCTTATATTAAGCGTTATGCTTAGCGGGCAGGGCCGTATTCCGTAGAAAGAACAGGTCGATACGGTATATAATCTGGTTTTCGGAAAGCTTAATATCCTTTTCGTTATTAAAATAAGCTTTAGGAAATTTTTAATTATTTAAGCCTTTTTTTTAATAATTGATTTAATTATTATTTAAATCGTATTATTAATTAAGTTAATAGAAAAATAACGAGTTTTTATATTAATAATTTTATATTTTACTTTTATTTTAATATTTATGGATACGAAAAAGCTTAATTTAAAAATGTTTAATCGTATAGTTACCGGATAATATAATTATATTATTTTTGGTTTTAAATAGGTATTAAGCGATAAGTTCCAAACTACCATATTAAATCTTGTTTTCGAACGATAATATAATTCAGTTGCTATTAACGAAACATATTTATTATCGGAATAAAAAAATTTCCGGTTTAAATATACCTATATCCGTAACTTACGTTTTATTTTCCCTGCCTATATATATTAATTTACGTATATAATAACTACCAGTAATATTATAAAAAAAAAATCGCAAAATATGGCGGCTTTCGTTAAATTAACGGTTTTATTAAATATAACTATAAGACGGAAATCCGGTATTTTAATATTAATCGGCCCGAAATCGATATTACTATTTTCTTTATATTTAAAGGTTAACGTTAGAATTAGGCGTATTTAGATTTTTTAATAGTAAATATTTCCGAATTATTAAGTAATAACTTTAGAACCTAATTCGATAATTTACGTATTATTATTAAGATTATTATTTATATTAATAACAAAACGAGGATTATAAATATCCGCAATTACTTAATTAAGATATTAGAAAACCGGGAGTATTTGTTAAAAGTTATAAAGACAATTATTAAATTTTATAACTTTAAAATGCTTTACGGTAACTAAGCTTGTATATATAACAAATTAAAAAAGCCTGGTAGTTTTATCCGTATCGTTATATTTACCGTCGTTTTTAAATTAAGTATAGATATTTCGGATATTAATTAAGTAGTACAGTGGGAAATACCGAAAAACTTTTCTATAAAGAATTTATAGTAACGATTTAATTAAACGGTCCGTAGTTATAAACGATTAAATATAATTAGCTATAAATAAGCTATACTATTTACATCTTATTAAGCGTTTGACAGGTATAAAATTAAGCCATCTATTATAAAAAAGGCTAAAATAGCAAAAAAAACCCAGGCCTAGCAAGCTAAGAACCGTACCACTTATAAAAACATAAAAGCCGTCATGGAAATCGATATAACAAATTCGGATAATAAAAAAGACGATACGTAATTTATCGTAAATAACCCCGATTAGAACAAGGCAATTATCGAATCTTAATCTTATCCTTTAACTAGTTAAGATATTACTCGTATTACCTATAAATTTCCGAAATAAACCAATATTAATCTGCGGAACCGGATAAAGATAAGGCCTTAATAACATACGTTATTTAACGGCGAATATATACGTAAGGCGATCTTAACATATTTAAAAAAAAACGAAACCGTTATGTTAAAAAAGGACCTTAATAACCTTATCCCGGCTGGACCTTATTGTAATTTATATACGTCTAATCTTATTTATATACCTAAACCTTTAAATTTAAAAATATTTACATAAAAACCGTTAAAAGCTGGTTCGTTAAAAAAGGTTATTTGGGAAATGATAAAATCCTGGTATAAACGACAAGCGAACGAACTGTTTTTTACGTAATTATTTCCGTTTAATAATAAAAAGGTAAAGTAAATATTTATTTTTATTAAATTTAAACGGTCCTTGCTTAATACGTTCTTAAAAAAATTAAACGAAACTTAAGGTTTTTATTTAATCCAGAATATAATCGAATTAGTTAAAGTAATTCCCGGACTCGATAAATAGCAATATTAAAACGTTTTAAAAAACCGTTTTTTATCTGTATTATATTTAATCTACGAAAAAGCCGTATTTATTATTTTACAAAAAATACGGGAAATTTTTTATAAATGGCGGAATTCGTTTAATCGAAAATAAAGGCGTTATATTCCTATGCCGCAAACCGATTTATATAAATTACGGATTATTACCGCGTTATAAATTCGACAAATTTCGGAAAAAATCGTAAAGCTGTTACAAATTACGCCGGGTTTTAATTAAGGTATATTATATATAACCGCCTAGTTTAAACTGGTAGTTAATAATTTAATAATAAACTTAATAATTTAAATATTAACCCGGTATGTAATTTATATGTTTTTACGATTTAAAATTATAACCCCGGTTATAACGACGTTTATAATTATATGTATAATTTACGGCATATTAAATAATTTTAATTAAAAGCTTGCCTTATCCCTGTTATTTATATTGTTAGTACAAAGCCTATTATTTTCTAATATTTTTAATTTATTAACCGTATTTTCGTTACCGTACTTATATTTACATAATTCGTTTACTCTTATATCCTTACCGGAATCGCCGGGGTTACCAGAATATAATAATACGTAATTTAACGTTTTAAATAATATATCGGAAACTAAATCTAAGGTAATAATCCTTATTAAGGTTAAGGAGTTACGCGCTGGGAATAAACGGTACTTATTTAATAATAATAACAATAACAGGTTAAAAGCTAATCGTGATACCAGGTTAAAAAGTAGAAAACGAGATTTAAACAGCTTTAATTAAAACGTATAACAAAAAATACGTTCGGTTTTAATACGGCGTTGCGGTTTTAAAACGCGATAAATATATATATTTACGTAATGTTAGTTAAAGTTATTAATAATATTATTTATTTATTATATTCGTTATTTTCGTTAGTTTTTAATACGTTAAATTATATATAAATATTAATTTTTTTTAATCCGGATTAATTATATGTTATAACAAATATATAATAAACTTTTTAAACTGGGAAAATTAACGAATATATATATTACGTATTTTAAATTAAAATTTATTGTAGTTATTAGCAAATATTCTTTTTTAATTTATAGTTTTCGATTTATTATACCGAATTAAAATTTTTTAAATTTTATTTTCCGGTTCTTTTTTTCGAATTCGTTATATTAGCTTTTAAAATATTTTTATCCTTTTTAACTTTTAAGGTACCTTGGTTTAAGTCGATTAGTTGGTATAAGGAATCGATTATACGGGTAAATAAATAATATAGATAATCTTTCGCCAATATTAGGAAGGTTATTTATTCGTTACGTATATAGTTATTCCGGCGTCCGTTTTTTTTTAAATATTAGTTCGAAATATTTAAGATTCCGATTTTATAGCGGATCTTAATTAGGACCCCGTTACGTTTTTTCTGATAATTTAGGGCTTACCGGTATTTCGGGTTGCGGTTTTTAAAATTTCGTTATCCGAAATAAATAACGTATAAAAGTACGAATTTCTTTTTTTTTAATATTGTTTTTTTTCTTTATCGGTATAATTAGGACCCCGAGTAAAAATTGGAAATTTTCTGTTTTAAAATCCTATATCCGTATAATAATAGTAGGATATTTTAGGTAGTTATTAAATTTCTCGGGATTAGTACCGAATATATTACGGTATTTTCGAATTTAATTTTTGTATATAATTATTTGATCGTTAACTAGGTAATTATAATTGCGGATTTTCTTTTCGTTTAGTATTATAAAAATAACGTTTATATAATATATATTATACGATATATCGCGGTTTTGTATTTTTAATTAGGATTACGAGATTATTATATCCCTGGTATTATTTATATTATATAAATTGTTGTTATGTATAAATGTTCGAAAACGTTAAGTGGTCCGAGTTATACGGGTTTTTAAAAAATAAGCGCCGGTTAAATTTATAATATAAAGGATATTTGCTTTGCGGTTTTAAAGACTTATTATTTAGTGATTTATATTCCTTGTATCGTCGATTTCATTGTTATATTCTGGTATAATAAAGAAAACGAATAAAGTTTTATGTTATTTTGTTATTTTTTTTAGGTTTGGTAGAAACGGGAATTGGAAACCGTTGTTATATATAAATACGTTTCTTATTAACGTTTTGTAGGTTATATATATATAATTAAGGTTTCCGAATATTTATTTAAATGCAATTCCGATATTATCGTTAGTAAAATATGCGTTAAGGTATATATAACGGTAAGTAAACTATGTTTTTTAACATATCTTAATAAATTTCGTTTTATTAAAACCTTGTAATACCGTAACTTTGTTAAATAGTTTTGTAACGGTAATTAGAGATAATTTTTTGGTTGGTATAGGGTTTAAAGGGATAGTATATGTAGCTGGGGTTAACCTGGGGAAATTAGTATCGCAATTGATATAGGTTGTATCGAAAGCTAACTTAATAGCATTTATATCTTTATATACGTTTTAATTTTTTGTTATATGGCTATATAGATTACGGACGTAATCGCCGTATTTTACCTTATTAAACGGTGGTAATGTTATTATAATAATTGCTTAATGTTAGGTATTATATAAAAAGTAATAATATATGGAAAATCTGGGGGTAATATATGTTTACCGGTTTTGTTTTAAGTTAATTAGGATTAAAAATAAGAATGTAGGATATAAGATATATAAAATAAGGTGAAGTTCGTATATTAAGTGGTATCCGGGTATATTATTAATAGTAATATGAAATATAAAGGGATTTATAATATATAAATAAAACTTACGGATAATTAACGAGTTATAAGGAAATCCGAAAGTAATATATATAATTAGGATTAAAATATATACGAATTTTAGGATTATATAATTATAAATATGTAAATAATTAAATTTATATAAGTTATTAAATATTAACTTAAAAGCTATTAATACTTTTTTTTATAACGAAATAATAATATATAAGGAAAAAACTAATAACCGTATATAAATTATATAATACTTTTTGCTTTATTACAAATTACTTAATATAATTCATAAAATTCCTTTAGTTAAATACATATTAAATAAAATTATTACAGTTATTTAATATTTATTACTATTTACTTTATAAACCTTTTTATATTTTACTATATTATAATACTTAAATTTAATTTACTTATAATATAATAATTATTATTAATCCGCTTTTTCTTTATTTAATATTTAAAATCCTTATTATAATATATACCTTTATATATTTATTATAATACGGAATATAAATAATTTTACCGATATATTAAATATAATTATTAATAATACCGTAAATATTAAACGTTAAATAGGCCCGGTAAATTCTAAACTTCTAACTAAATAAAAAAAGGCGGTTAGATTTGTTAATAATACCCCCTAAAAATAACTTTACGAACAGGTAATAAAAAACCGATTTTATAAATAGCCGGAATTATTATTAAAACAACTTTAAAAACGGGTAACGAAAAACTAATTTTATAAATAGCCGTAATTATTATTAGAACAACTTTAAGAACGGATAACCAAAATTTAATTTAAAAAATAACAGAAACTATTACTAAAACCCGCGGTATAACGTATTTTAAAGTTTTGTTTTAATTAAAACGTCTTTGTATTACTTATATAATATTCGATTATTTCAAAATATAAAATATTCCTTACGGAAAATGTATATTATATATAACCGATTTTAAATACCAGGTATATATTATAAAGTTATATTAATATAGGGGAAAATTAAAAAGCTATAAATACCTTATGTTTTAATATTAATAAAAATATATATTAATTAGGAAAATTTTACGATCGATTAAAATTTACGAACTTAACGGTATTACGAAAAGTTTATATTATAAATAAAACTTTTTATTATATAAAGGTGCGGTATTTATATAAATACTAAATATTAATAATATAGTTCGGAATATTTTAAATAATAATAACCGGCAAAATAAAATTTACGTTATAACGGATTATGCCAACTTTATAAATTATTAAATTACTAAGTTAATTACGGATTTTCGATTAATTATAACTTTCGTAATTTAATAAAAAAAATACATAAACCGAATATTTTATAAACGATACGAAAAAAGGTTTATAACTTTATAAACTGGGCCGATTAGCTAGGAAATATATATTATATAGCCGTTTTATAAATGTTATAATTTACGGGGTTATACGGGCGATAAATATATAAATTACGTATAAAAACGTAACAAGGAATATTTATACGTAATTTTTAAATATTCGGCATTATTATATAATCCGAATAAAAATTTCTAAAAAAACTTAAATGCGGATATTATGCTTAAAACGAATAAAATTTTAAGTTCCGAAAATGTAAAAAAAGTTATTAATATACAAGTTACGATAATACGCAAGAAAAGGTAGAATAAAACGAAAAAATCTTAGTAAATATATAAAAACGTTAATTAATAAATTAATTACAGATAAAATATATAAATTAATACAAAATTATATAATATATTTAATTATAAATAATACGATATTATTAATACGTTAGTTTATTTTAATACGAAAAATTTATATAATATTATTACAAATAAAATATACGAATAAAATATAGTTAATTAGAATTACGCAATATACTTAATTATATTAATATTAAAGGTATAGCAAAATCCCGGTATTAGTTTTAATAAAATATAGAAATAATAAGGAAATAAAAAATTATAATAACAATTCGTTTTCGTTTAACGAATTTTTATTTTATTTATCCGATAATAATAACGACAAAAACGGACCGCTTTAATTAGGACCGTTTATTAAATTATCCATAATTTATATTATAAAATCATAACTTTTTTTTATATATAAAATATTACGGTTGTCCGAAACTAAATTATTCTTAGCGAATTCGGTATTAAATGCTTTTCGAACAATTATATTAAAGCCGTTTATAAATTAATTTTTGTTTTTTGCCGTATTTAGTTAATTAAATTTACTTTCGTCGTTAGCAATAAGTACGGTATTATTAAAATCGATAAACTTAATTTTTATAACTTTACAGCCAGTAGCTAAAATATCCTCGGATTTCCAGTTATTTTTTTTAATCCGAGATAAATATTTTTTAATAAATTAAAAATTACGAAATAAAAAATAAGTACGTTTGAAAATTTCGTTACGAAAGTTTTAAATAACATAACGCTTATTTCGTAAAAAAATATAACGGGTATAAAATTTACGTTATAAGAAAACGCGGTACTTAATTAAAAACGAATTTTGGAAAAATACAATATTAATGTTATATATATTATTTTTCAACCGGCGGAAGTTGCCAGTAAGTTATAAATTATAATATTCGCCTTTTCGATTAAATATTTTCTATATTTTCTTCTTGGATTTTATCGGAACCAGATTTAATATTAAAATTAAATTAATAAATACTTAATTTAATACTGCAAAATGTAATATCTAATTAAAATAAAATATCTTTTTGCCGTAATTATATTAACCGGCCTTATAAAAAAAAATTAATAATATCGGTATTAACCGCCTAATATAATTAACGTTACTATATCGTATAATATACGAAAAACATAAATAAACCTGGGTTTTTTAAAGGAAACGGTAATAATTTTAAAATTTTTTATCGATAAAAACGATATCGATTAACGGTTGGTTATTATCTTTAATAAAATTAAAAAAGTTATTACCTTACGGAATATCGTTTACATTAAAAATATCTCCGGCTTTACGGTTATCCGATAAAAGGATTTTATTTGGTACGCTTTAATTAAAATTGCGTTACTTAAAAAGTAATATAAGTAAATTATATTCCTTAATTAAAAAACGAAATACTTATAAATAATCCGTTAAGTTATTTATATTATTAGATAACGTATTGTTAATAAATAACGATAAAAGATTTTCGTTAAAAAAATCCTTATCTATTAACGCGTTTTAATTAAAACCTTGTAATATTTCTCTTATTTATTTAATGCGACCAAAATATTTAAAAACCATATTATATACGATAATTTCGAACTCGGTAATAGTTAACCGGAAGTATATATATTCCATAAATTCGGTAAGTTATATTTTTGAAAAAAAATCCTTAATTAAGGTATTTTTAATAGTTCCGTATACGTTAAACGTTTTTATTACAAATGGTTTATATCGAATACGTAATTTCTGCAAAAATAACGCAAATATATAAATATTATATATATAAAAAATAAAAGGTTCGAAAAAGTAAAATTTCGGCGATTTCTAATATAACTGCGTTATCCTATTTAAAAACTAACGATCCGTTTTTAAAATTATTTACGTTTTATACGTTCCGGGTATATTATCGGGCTAATAAATACGTATAAATATAAATAAGAAATTTATTTATATATAAAATAAGGCAAAAATAAAAAGAAATTACCGTTTTTTATTATACGGATCGGCAGCTTTAACTTAACTAGCCTATATTTTCCGGATATAACTGGTTATTTTCTAATCTTTATAAATAAAATAAAAACGTTTCGAAAATTGATAGGATTATTTTTTTTTAAATCTATATATTACCTGGAAAATTTCTCGATAAACGTTATAGGTACCGTCGATAGTGCCTTTATCTTTATTAATTACATTTAACGAAATCGAACGGCATTTATTATACGGTATACGTTTTAATTAAAAAAAACCGGAAAACTTTTATTTATTATTTTTATAAAACGTATTAATAAAAACAAAAAATAAAATCCGGATAATATTAATAACGAATTAATAAGAAATATCAAATAATATTAGATATTATTATAACGTTTCGTAAAATTATTCCGTTTTATAATATTAATTAAAACGAAATATAAATTGTTTTAATTTTTTTTTAAAAATATAACTATAACAACGGGTAAAGGTAGTAATAAAATTCCGTATAACGGAACCGTATTAAAATATTATATTACGAATATAATTTTAGATATTAAAATTATTGTATTAAAATATAATATTATTTTATTATATTTAGTTAATAAACAAAATTTATCCTAATTAATATTATATTATTATAAAGGATACGGTACGGTTATTTTAATTTCTTTTAATAACCGGTTTATATTATTATTTAACGTAATATAACTTTTACAAATATTTAAACCTTTTAATATATTAATTTTATTCCGTAATATATTTAAGGATAATAAAAACTTACTTAATAAATAAAACAGGTAATTATTGTTAATCTTAGAAACGATTTTAACCATAATAATTAAAACTATAAAAAAAAAATACGTAAAAATATCCGGATCGTTATTGTTACGAAACCGTTTCGTTTTCCGTTTCGTATTATATAACTATTACCTTTTCTTTAGGTATATAACTATTTAATTTAAAAACTTAAACCAGTTAGGAACTAGCGTTTTTATAAACCGTTAACCCTTGTTTAAGGTAATATAAATCGTATTAATATCAAATGATAAATTTTCCGGCAAATGGCGGAATCCCGGGTTTTTTACGAAAATTATAAGTTTATTATATAAAATATCGTGGTATTTTCGTATAAAAAAAATCTTAATTAGCAAAAATTATAAACTTTTATTAATTTTCGCATATTAATAGTTTATTACGTATTCGTTTTTTTTTAATACGTTAATTAACCGGCTAATCCGAACGGTCGAATTATACGGTCGGCTTATATTATTATAGAAAACCTAATTACGAATAAAATTTTTAAACGTTATATTAATTCCTTTATATTAATACTAGAAACTTAATATACGCGTGCATATATTTTATTTTAAAGGTATAACTTTATAAAATTAAAAAAATTCGGATTTGTCGTATTTCGAAAAAGGGGATAATAACGTAATAAGTTCGGGTTGTAAATAATAAATACGTTGGGGTTTAAAAGTGGTAAACGGGTTTTGATCAGAACTAAGAAAGTTTTAATAATAGGTTATAATCGAAATAATCGTATAAATATATATATAATTATAAGAAACGTTTTGTTATTAAGTTATTACTGATTTTCGTTTTTTTAAAAAAGTAAATCTGCCAAATAAGAACGTTTTCGTATAATTATTACTTAGGCCTTGTTGGTTCGATAAGGGAAGTTGGGATTTAATTGGTTAATATTTAGCGTTATGGAACGGTACTTAAGTGACTTTAAAGAAATCAGAAAACGAGCCAGGGAGGCCTGAGCTAGCTGAGGTAACTCTGGGTACCGGTTAGTTGCACAGCGGATAGAGACTACTGGTAGGTACCTGGCAAGCTCTAGACAAAATTACTAGGACACCCCCACACCCTATACGAAAACGTGCTTTAATTTTGCTAATATCCTTTATTTCTTCACAATTAAATTAATAAGATATTAGTTAAAATAATTATATTTTAGTATTATTTTTAAATAAAAAATAAAAATAACAAGGGATAAATTTAGTAATAATCTTATTAAATTCGAAATTTATCTTTTTATTATATATCGAATATATATTTATATTATATTTAAAATTTTATAAAAATTAATTTTAAAGTTAAAAAAATTTAATTTAAATATAATTATAAAACCTTATTAACGAAAGTAAATTAATTATAATATTATTATTAAATATTAAATTATTTTTAAATAAAAAGTTAAAATTATATTATAAAACGAAATATATTATAATATTAATAAAATATAATAACGTACTACATAAACGAGCTGTATATATAAGCGAGCTATATACTTTTTAATACGTTATAATAATAAATTCGAATTAAATAATTATAATATATTAAATTAATTTAAATTAATCGGATTTTTTATCATTAAATACCTTTATATTCTTTTTATAAGTACGCGTATTATATCCGGGTTTGCCGTAAACGTTATATTTCCGTTTTTTCGCCTAAACCTTTTTACAACGACCCCTTTCGGCCGTTACCAGTTGCGATTATTTACTATTATCTTCTTTCGTAATTATAAAAGCTTATATTTTCTTTACAGTAAATATCTTTTTTTTTAAAAAACATTTATTTTTAGTTTTCCGGTATTTATTAAAAACGTAATTCGTTTCGCAAAAATAACCATTTTCCTCCCGAAAAAAAGCGATTTCGTATAAAAATAACAGGTTATTTTTTATTAAAAGATTAACCGATTTTAATATCTTTGTTAATAAGCTACCTTAATAATTTCTAATCTTCTTTTATAAATAACGTCCCTATTAAATCACTTTAATAACATTTCTAAAAGTTTTCGCAGATAAGAAAATAACGGAATTAATAAAAATAAGTAAAAAAATAATCGGTATAAGTATAACTAGAACTTTTAATTCGGAAAAAACGTAATTAAGATCGAATAAAACAAATTTTACTTTTGCAAATCCGGATTTAATATTATTAATCGTTATAACAACTTTAAATACGTCGTAAAAACCGGCGATAAAATTTTCCTTAGTAATATAAATAACATAACGTCATATAAGATTTTCGATATATAACGAATAAACGCGTTTTAATACGGAAAAACAGGATACGTTTAAAAGTTAAAACCGATAAAAAAAATAAGTAAATATATAAAATATAATAATATTATTAGTTTTATAGTAATTTTCGAATTCGATTAAATAATAGCTTTTATAACCGTTAAAAATAAAAAAACGTTTTAAACTTTTAATACGCGTTTTAATATGTTTATCGAAATGTTTAATTTATTTTAAACTTAGTTTATTTATTATCTAGCCGTTTTTGCTTATAGTAATTTTCTAGTCGGGTAAAAGTGGGTTATCGGCAAACCAGCGAAAAAAGTGGTTTTTCCCGATAAGAATAATAAATAGGGATAAGGCTTAATTTTAAAAGTTAACAGTTTATATTACCGTAAACTATTCCTTATTCTCTTATTACGCCTATTTAAATTTTTTATGTTTTTCGGCATTTGTAATTATTATATTTATTACTATAAAAAAATTTATTAAAAATTTTATTTTGTTAAAGTTATAAATATTCTTTTTCGTAATACCGTATTTCGCAATTATAACCCGAATAAATTTAAATTATTTACGAAATACTTTTAGATTTTCGTATAAAATCCGTTAATAATTTATTTTTCGATTTAAATACGTTTTAAATTTATGTTACCGTTTAACAAAATTAAATACCTAGTTAATCCCGATATATCCTATAATACGTTACGTAAGTAACAAATTCGTTATATTTTTAATATACTAACACCGGACGGGAAACGTTTACGTATTTAAATTAAGGATTTATTTAATAATCGATTTCTTTTTAATCGGCGTTAATTTTCATAAATTGGGAATAATATCGAGTTAGGCGTATTTACCGTTAATTTGCGTTTTTAAAGTAATAAATAAAATATTATAAATAAAATTAAACTTTTTATAACTAAGTTTCGGGTTTTATTTTTTAACTTAAACGGTTAAGTTTATTTTTACTTTTTTTATAAGCTGTTTCATGTTATAGTTATTAAGAAATAAGTAATTAAAGTTAAAAAGTTAAAATGATAAAAAAAAGTATATAGTTCGTTTATATATATAACTTGCTTATATAATATATTAAATATTAAAAACGATTATATAACGATTTATTACTTTATTATTATAAGAAAAGAAAAGATTTTTATATTAAAGCTTTAATTTAAATTTTTTTATTAATATAAGAAAAGTATATTATATTTTATAATATTAATATAAGTAATTAATATTATATTAAATTAATATTTTAATAATAAATAAATTTTTTATATTAAATATGTTAAATTATATTTTATTTATATATTATTTAATAATATAAATTCTTAGTTTTTAATTTCAATTACGTTACGTTATATAAATAATTATTATTATATATTTAAATATATAAAAATTATTATCGGATAATTATTAGCTTTAACTAAACTACGAACCCTATTTGGGTCGTATCAGCGACTGTTATTAGACAGTCTCGTATCAGGATTTATATGGGGTCCCATCCTAGCCCTGTCTTCTAGCTTGGCTTGCAGGGGGCTTGCGTTATCTCACAGTTATATGGGGTTTAGAAGTGTGGGGCAGTGGGATGTCCAAGCAATTTTGTCCAAAGCCTGCCTGGGTACCAGACTACGTTTTCTCTTACGTACTTACTTAGGTACTTCTTACAGTGGCGGAAACCTTTAGATTTCCGCCGATGGATGATGAGTAGGTATTGACTGGAACTCCGGGGATTTCCGCCGATGGATGATGAGTAGGTATTGACTGGAACTCCGGCAGTTCTATGGTATATGTGACATATTTGGTCGGACTAGTTAGACTTCCCTTCTTCTCCCTCCCGGGGTTTCAACTCCTCTGCTTCTCAACACCGTCTTCCTCATTCTTCCGCATCTAATCGTATAGAATCCCAGCCGAATTGGACCCCGTACTAGTAACACCTAGCTATTATCGTCGTCCCATCTTTGTCTTTATCGCTTACATACCTACTATCAGCGATGGCAGCCGAGAGCGCTGCATTCTAGAGGGGGTGGTCGTCACTTGCAGAGCTTCTTCTCGCCATGGCACCACCCTCGAGATGCCTCGTAGTGCCAATTTCTTCTATACTTCACCAACTACGCTAGTTGCTTACCTTCGACGACCTACGGTTTATTTCGCCACCTGACCCGCGACTACCCACCTTTCTCTCTAACCTTTGGCACCAGGTCTGAACAGATTAACAATCGTCCGTCGCTCCAATTAGGAGTACAATTGCATTAATTTGCCTGGCGATTGCCTCACGACTTGCGAACTACTTAATTGGTTGGCATCGTAGTACATAGGGAACCCATTCCAAGATGCACCGCCGCTCCGCCACCGGGAGGAAACAACAGACCGGCCGTCCGGTTGCCGCCCCGACGCCGGTCTCTTCTGCCTACGCGACTCCTGCCAGCTCTGCGTTGCCATCCGCTTATGCCTCGGAGGCCGAAGTCGACATCAATGATGAGATGGCCAAACTATCCATCAACTCTCTGACACGGGATGTGCCGATTGCGAATGCGCCCAAGCTCAAGAGGAGCAAACAGAAGCCATTCCGATTCCTCGATCTGCCCTACGAGCTACGTCTAGAAGTGTACGGATATCACTTTATCAACACCGGTGACGTCCTCGATCTCGATCCCGACAACTACAAGCGGATCCATCAGAAGCTCGCCATCCTACGAACGTGTCGCACAATCTACCGAGAGGCTTCTTACCTATTTTACAGCACCCATCCTGCTCGCATCTTCCCCACGCACCCGGGACGTTTCTTCAAGACCAAGAAGCCGCTCCTGGCACGACTGAAACCCGGCCAACGCGGTACGCTTACATCCCTCGAGCTCCGCCTCGGTCCCGGCTGGAGCAAACCCCCCAGAGGATGGGTCGTCAACCCGGAGCTCGGTCTCAAGGACTGCGTTAGCGTCAAGAAGATCACCGTGTTCGTCGAGTGTGACCCCGGCAATGATATCTTTAAGGGATTCCGTCGAGCAGAGGGCTTTTACGAGGGATTCTCCAAGTCGCTGCTCGAGAAGGTCCTTGATGAGATGCCATGGGCTGACTATATCGAGTTCGATGCCTGGCCCAGCGTCAAAAAGTCCGGTGCGCTCATGCGAGGGCTCTTGGAGGTCGTGGCCAACCGGAGATTGAAGCGCGGCTGGGGGTCCGAGAGAGGCTGGACTGACGCTGAGGAAGTGGAAGAGCCACACAAGCCGCTCGACCTTAATGCGCCGATCCTCACGACAGCTCAGCTTCATAACTTGTTGCTCCATGGTGCCAGCATAGAAGCGATGGCGTGAGCCGTTACTGGCATAAATGCCGATTCGTAATGAGTCGACGAGGCTTGTCAGGCATGGCAGAGACAGGGACGCCACGGGAGATTACTATTACCCCTGCGAGGGTACGGGGGACAACCGGAGGATGATGGGATGTAATGTATGCAAAGCCCCTCTCAAGAATATTAGTCAAGATGATCACTTTTAATTCCTATCATTCATCTGAAAAAGATTGTGAGTTGTCTCCGTCGTTATGCGGATGTCATACTGTACGGAATCTTGATGGATTATAGAAGGCTCTAGGCGTTTGGGCGCCCCAGTGAATTTTACTGAAGTAGTTAAACCTTTGCACATTTTAGCTGCGCCATTACCACTGGTTATATCTACGTTACATCTGGCTGGCTGGAGGTTTCATTTTTATATTCGGTTGGACCCAAATCCGGTGAGGTCATTGGCATTGAGAAATGGGTAGAGCCTCCGGGAACCCCCCACCATATCTTATTGTCTCTATCGATAAGCTAGCAAGTGGGTGGTTGGTTGCCCTTCCGTAATTTAACCCCACCGAAATCTAATTCCCATGTTTTTCATTTCCAGTGTCAAGTATAAGTAAAAGTACACAGGCCAATCACCTGTACCGCGACGACTGTTACTTGAGACTACAACCCAGTCTCAGCCAAGAGATCACGTAGAATCTCATACATACCTGACGACGTTATTAAAAGCACGACCTAAGGTCGCGGATCGCACGCGATGCCCCTCGACACGTCGACCTACAACCTGGCGCTGCTGCGCGTCGACGGCCGCCGCTGGAACGAGCTGCGCCGGCTGCACGCCCAGATCCGCACCCAGGCCGCCGCCGACGGGTCCTCGTACCTCGAGATGGGCAACACCAAGGTCATGTGCGTCGTGTCGGGGCCCAGCGAGGACGGCGGCGGCAGGCGGAAGGGCGGCGGTGCTGCCGGCGCCTCTGCCTCGACGGGAGCCGCCGGAAGCGCTGCCAACGGCGCCGATGTCGCCGTCAGCATCGTGGTCGCCGGGTTCAGCTCTGTGGATCGGAAGAAGAGGGCTAGGAGCGATAAGTGAGTTGTTTCTTTCCCCTCTTCCTGCTTTTCTCCTTTCGAAAATGTATAATGTAGGAGCTTCAACTTCCCGCATGTTTTTCATCATGCTTTCTACTCCGGTGGGTAGAATGACTGACGAGATCTCGCGGCGGGAACGCAGGCGCACCCAGGAACTACAGGCGACCATATCCAAGGCCCTCGCCGCGACCCTGCACACGCACCTCTACCCGCGCTCCACCATCTCGGTCGGCCTGCACGTGCTCTCGCAGGACGGCTCCCTGCTGGCCGCGCTCATCAACGCGTCGACGCTTGCGCTCATCGACGCCGGCATCCCCATGACGGACTACCTGGTCGCCTGCACGGCGGGGAGCACGTCGTCTTACGCGGCCAACGACGAGAACGCCGACCCTCTGCTGGACCTCAACATGCAGGAGGAGCAGGAGCTGCCGTACCTCACCATGGCCACGCTCGGCGCCACCGACAAGGTCGCCGTGCTCGTGTGCGAGAGCAGGGTCCAGGTCGCCAGGCTCGAGGGCATGATGGCCACTGCCGCTGACGGCTGTAGGGGCATCCGCGAGTTCTTGGACGGCGTCGTCAGGGAGAAGGGACGTAAGATGGTCGCCGAAGGTGCGGTGGAGAAGGGCGCGACCATGGCGATGGATATCGATGTTTAGGAGCGAGTACCGTCCCCGGCGGACTTCTCTTGGAAACTGTGGCTACTGTGGCGCAATTGCAGTAGGCACAGAGAACAGAACAGCTATACAGATGCTTGTCTACAAACACGTGGTAAGCAAAAGTACATTCAACACATCGCCGTGGCTCGACTGAATTACTAAATAGATATCCTAGCTACTATGTGGCTCTGCAGTTTCGTTAGAGTTCGTCATGCTCGGCTGCGGTGGCCTCGTGAGCTGGCTCTGTGCCTTTCGTAGGCGTTTCCGTCTCCGTGTCCGGCTCGATCTTAATCTCTATTGACTCCTCAACCTTGACCTCGACCGTCTCTTCCTCGACCGGCGCCTCACTGATGACACCCTCTGGTAACTTCTTCTTGGTACCCTCGTTCAGACGGATGGCGTCGATCCAGCTCTCGATGCTCTCGCGGCTGAAGTCGCCCTCGTATTGTCGCCACCAGCCCTTCTTGCCGTTGAGGGCGACAATCACAACTTCGCCAGAGACGTCGAGGCTCTTGAGGAGGGATGCGGGCTCGTCGCTGTCGGTGTGGACTTCGTAGAAGGGGAACAGGTGGTGTTTGCCTTGCGCGTACTTGAAGGCGATCTCCGAGAGGCCGTTCAGGGCCTTCTCGGCCGCCTCGCCATGAGCCGAGGGGACGAAGGCAAGCACGCAGGTCTTCGACTTCTTGTTCAGGCATTCCTTGGCTAGCTTGCCCGCCTGGGTGATGGCTGGGATAGGCAGCGCGGCCTCGGTGATGATGGGCTTGTTTACCGTGGGGGGAACGTCGGCAGACTCGGCCGACTCGGCAGCACTATCGGAAAACTCCTTCTGTTCGGACGATTTATTGTCTTTCTTCTCGGCCTTTTTATCGCCCTTGGACTTGGCCGGGGCGGCGTCGGGGTTGGGCTCGCCGACCTGCGACAGGAACTTGACCATAGCGTCCTTCTTCATCTCCCCGTCATATACTATGTTCTCCTTGCCGCCGCCGGGGATCAGTACGAGGGTTGGGTACGAATTGACGTTGAATTTCTCGTTCGCCTTGGTCTCCTTGTTCCTGACCTGTGCGACAGAGATGACGTCGAGGAAATCGATGGCGATACTCCTCAAGAGCGCGCTCGTCGTGCCCTTCTCGGTGAACAGGATCGCCTTGGGCTTCTCGGGTTCGGTCTCGAGGAACTGGTCGATGTCCCCGTCCGTCACGCGCTTCACGTGGTTGTTGATTTTGTCGACCACGGCATCCACGATAGCCTTGGCGGTCCGCTGGCCCTGGTAGTCCTCGACTATGGGCTTCGAGCCGGGCTTCTTTCCCGGCCGCACTGTCTTGAGCGTGGGGAAGCCCTTGACCCCCATCATGCCGCAGAGTTGTTTGTTGTCATCGTCGTCGCAATTGACGGCGGCCACCTTGGCGAGCCCCTCGAGGTTCTTGGCCGCCTTCTCGTAGGCGGGCTTCAGGTTCTGGCAGTGGCCACACCAGGGCGCATAGAACTCGACGACCTAACGTAACGCAGATCAACATTGTTAGTGGGACGCGCTTGGCATTTTTCTTTCTCCGGACCGTCTAATGATCGAAAGGATAAGGCTCTCTGCTTACGGAAGTGTAATTGGACTTGGCAATTAGCCTATCGTAGCTTTTCGCATCAACCTGTAGAACAGGAGAGTTCTTAGTATACAGGCCAGCAGCACTCGCAGTCGGCAGGGCCGAGAGGAGAGCCACCGCCGCGACGGCAATGGTGGGGTGGAAGGTGTGCATTTGTTGAGCAGAATACGATGATCCCCTAGAAGGAACGGACCGACGAGGGGAAGATGCGACGGCAGTAGATAGTAGGATAGCAGGTAGGACTTGGGGGGGAACAAAAAGTGAAGAAACTCAGATTGAATGCTTGGGCCGAAGAGCGAATGAAGGCGTCAAGTCTTAAATACCTACTTAAGTACCTACACACCTAGAGATGGGCAGCGCATCACAAGGTGCTACGGTCTTGTAGTAGTTTAGCTGTCTTGTTCCTCGATTCGGCAAGAGGCCACGGTGGAAATTCAAAAGTTCGGGTTCGTCACTTTTCGATGTCATTCGCCAGTGGCTTCTCAAGCTCTCTGAGGGTGCACAGCGCCACATCCATCCTTGCAGGCGTAGAATCTGGGGTGTGGATTAGTGGTATTGTGGTACTACGAGATAGTACGTCCGTATGTAGTTCCAGCTTTCACGCCACAGCCTTCGTGCTTCTAAGTACGTACTAAGTAAACCCCCTCAGCCCCTCCGACCCCGCTTTCTGAAAGCCGTGGAACTGTGGCGCGAGCTATCTACTACGTACCCATCCGTACCTACGTACATATTAGGTGCCCCCAATACTGTCTCTCGTGCCGATCCCGATGTGGCTCCCCCGGTTCTCGACGTCAGCGGGGAAATATCCTCGTCCGTGGCTGATTGTGAGATTCGTGGGATCAGATCAGATGTCCGTTTGATAGTCAACTGCCTAGACTACTAGGTAAATAAATATATTCCCTCCAATTCCTATGTAGTCACCGACCCGTTCTTTCACTTACCCAATTTACGAATATCGTTTATATAGGCCCAGTCGAGAGAGAGAGAGAGAGAGAGGGTGTGTCTCACATGGCTGCCAATATCCCCGCAAAGCTGAGGCAGGCGGGCATCACGCCTTTCGTCTTGCGCGCCTCACAGCTCGACGCGGCGAGGCCCGTTATCTCCTACTGGTGTATGTACGCGCTTGACCTTGGCCCTGACCATGCGCGAAGCTGACATGCGATCATGCAGGCCGGTATTGGGCTGTTAATCAGATCCTCGGCAAGCAGCTTCACAATGCCGACCAAGAATGTCTCGAATTTACGACCGCTTTGATGGACAGGTTAGAGCAGGTACGCGATGCCCATACGAAAGCCTGAGAGGACCATTGGGATGCTTACTCATATGCGGCCGAGCAGACGAAAAACGAACAAGCGGGTAACGAGGCTATATTAGACGACGGCGCAGGTCAAGCATACGTCGAGCAGTTCGCCCAGGAGACGTTCGAACGCGCCATGAGACCGTTAAAAGCGAATAAAGTCAACCAGTAGGAATTTCGTTTTACTTAGCTAATGTCCAAACCTCTTTCTTCATCGGGCGAACGCTGACCGGAGAACCGAAACACAGACAAACGGCCAGCACGTTTGAAGCCGCGTCCACATTCTTCCAGTTACTCAACATCTGGGGTCAGCCTGACGCCGAGACGCAACAGAAGATCAAGTACGCCAAATGGAACGCTGCCCGAATATTGAAGGCCATAAAAGAAGGCAAAGACCCCAACGAGTCGAATCCCAAGCAAGAAGAGAAGCGTGAAGAAGACGCGGGCATGGACGCCTTGGACCCCAACGACCCCGAGGTACAAATGATAGTGGGATCCGGCCAACCAAAGCCGGCATCTGTAGAGGATGCACCGGATGAAGATGACAAGTTACGAACCGCGCCCGTATCCGCACCCACCTCTCCGCCGCCTCCAACCGGCCCAGGGCCCCAACAGGTGTCGCCCATAGCACCAACGGAACAGCAGGTGACAGGACCGGAGAGCTACTTCTCCAACGCCGCCCCCAAGTCTCATACCGATCAAGACCCGTTTACCTTGCCCTCTGCGCCTAGTATGCCGGCCGGGGGTTTACCGAGCCCGAGCCCCCACGATCCAACCGCCCCCTCCCCGCTGATCCCGAGCCCCAGCTCTCACGAGCCTGGAATGCCACCATTTCCCATCTCGCCACCAGACGCGGCGTCGATGCCCCAGGATTTCTACCGACACGCTCCACCACCACCTGCTTCGGCTCCGGCCCCGACGCCACCGATCGTACCGCCCCAGGCGCCTCCTACGGCAAGCAGCCACTATTCCCATCCGTCGCGGTCATCCGTACCGCCTGCTCCGTCACAGGCGACACAGCAGACCACCTATGGTGCCACGACCGCGTCAACGGGTTACAATACAGACGACATGGCCGTAACGCAGGCGCAAAAGCATGCCAAGTGGGCCATATCCGCTCTCAATTTTGAGGACGTGCCCACCGCCGTGAGGGAATTGCAGAACGCCCTAGCCGTCCTCGGTGCGCGGTAACGTCCCGTAGTGCGCGACGTGCGAGTTTTTGGGGCTTTGGAATCGGACGCCGGTACTCATCCTTAGATGGCACCAAAGAAGCTGTCCGGTAACATCAAGAAGAAGGGCGGTGCCAAGAGGGGCCGCAAGTCGTCCACGGCTCCTCGCAGCGGACGGCATGTCAGCGGTGACACCAGATAGTTGATTTGATACCAGCGAGTTGAAGGTGGCCTCGAATAGTAGCTTTGAAGCATGACGATACGGCTTGATGGTTACCCATGCGGCTGTAAAATTGTTACGTAGGATACTGGGCCCTGCGAGAAAATAACAGTCAAATCACTGTTCTGTTGAATTCGAAACGTAAGCAAAATGGAGCAGCGAACATCCGGACCACCTACTACACGGACCCGGCCTCGGAGACAAATCTGGGTTGACCCATTCGTGTACCCCTTGCCCGAGAACAAATATCCCTGGATGGATAAGTCTGTAAGCGATTCATTAGAGAAGACTTGGATGACGACGGAAATCCGGTGATGATGTCGAATACTTCACCCACGTCCCATTTTCCTTTGGGTTATGCGCCATGGCATCTTTCCACATTACCAATTTTGAATGCTTAGACCCGTATGTCCAACTCCTCTATCCAACAGGTTGAGAACCCCTCTCCCGCGGCTCCCACACCCGTCGTTCGGATACGATAAGTGTCAGATTCCATCCCCATGCAAGGGAACCTTACCCCCCATCATTGCCTAGCCCCTGAGGATAGCAACCCACAAGGTTGAAATTCACTCGTCATCCTTTTCCTCCTCTAACGGAGGAAACGTCTTTACGACATGCTTCTCTTTCATCCCCGGCGGCCACAGCGCCGAGCTCGGGGGCGTGTAGTTCTTGATGTACCTTCAGAAGTCCGAAATCAGCACCCCCGGGGTAGTCGGGGTATACGCGCCCGGGAAATTCACCGGCGGGCCCAGCGTCCCGGTGCCGTTGCCCGTAACACGTAGCTGCGCGCATGGGATGTAGAACTGTGCCTCTGCCGCGGTCACCGGTGCGACATAGCGAAATACATACATGGTGGTAAAGGAAAGATCTCATGGGGTAGCGGGCGGGTTGTAGCGACATGAACTGAGAAGAAAAGGGAAAAGAAGACGAAAGAGGGCCGAAAACGAACCACCAAGCTTATGCGCCGCATGCAGCTCCAACTCCTCGGCCCGGAGCACGTACTCACCCGGCAGCGTCTCGGGTGGCGGTGTGAACAGGAAGCTGTGCTTGCGGCGGGACGGCCCAGCTGACGCCGTCGGGCTCGGCCCAAGACGAGGTCGCCAGCGTGCCCGCGGCATGCATGCGCGCCCAGCCGCCCGACCAGTCATAGCCATTGCCGTGACGCCAGCGGGAGCTCGCAATAGATACTCCTGCTGCGGGCCCGGGTGTCCGAATGTCTCGTCGATGCCGAACCCTATCTCGGACCCCGCCGCCACCGGCATCGTCGGCGTGTTTCGTGTAATCCCGGACAATGCCCCGCTGTTGCACCGTATGTCCGTGCTGCCTACGTCTGTCAGGGGGTAATTTGAGTTCTTCGGCCGCCAGATGTACTCCCGCGGCGACCCCGCGATCGCGCTGTCCACGATCAACTGGTTGTAGTTCCAGTGCGCCAGAGCCCAGGGGGCGACGCCGGCCCCGAGGAGCGTGAAAAGGGTGCTGGTTGGGGGGCACATTTTTCGCCTCGTGTCTTGTTTGACAGCGTTGACTGGCCTGTCTCCTCGTTTTTAAGAGGCGAAAGGGATGCCTAATTAGGTTTCCTTCCCTATATCTCTCCCGCCAATCTCGGTGGGCCGTCTTTCGATATATATATATATACTTACGCACTTCCCACGCTCTGGCTGGTTCATTTAATTAGCACTACCTAGGCCATCATCAAACAGACGCGGTTTGCAGATGTTACCTCACCCGTATCTCCAGTCCACGGGAGGAAGAGATCGGCGTCTCTTTTATGAACTGGAAGCGACCTTTACATGTATGTGCCGTGATAAAACCTCTCATTCTGCGGTGTTTTCACGAATCGCTAACCGGCTATTATGCCTCGCCCGCATTTAACGGGGGTCCTTGTTACGTCGAGGTTGATTTTTTACCTGGTGAGGAACGTGACGTTACCTCTGTTACTACCGTGCGAGCTTGACTGCCTTCATTCAAGATGTTATTTTTCATTTCCATTTTAGTAAGACCGCTTTTAGATTGTTAGCCCGGCCCCAGCCTCTGCCATCGCTCTCTTCCCCACTGAGAACGCCTGAGTCTTACGCAAGAGATTGCTTTTCTGGAGAGATCCACAACGAACCGTTGGTGTCCACAGCTTGGGTGTTCGGGCCGTTAAGTAACTGACTGTGTGAAGTTGTACTCAAAGCGTTATTACTGTGACTATGTTGAGTCGAGAGAAATGCTCGGGGAGAGGGCTAGTGGAGATCCCCTAGCGAGCCAGAATCTTGCAACATGCGATCGTAGTGATCAACTCTCCGGCCTGGTGATGGAGATATACACTCCGGCGACATCGGCGGGCCGCCCAGGTACGTGAACGGCCTCTGGCTGCAACTGTCATGGACACAAGCTTGCTTTATCCTCGAAGAAGAGCTCGGTTACCGTAGGTCCCGACGCGACGCGGTTGACTGCGCTGCCCTCCCCCCCCGGGAGCCCTTGGCCACTGCGCGCGACATCAGCTCGACGACGGCTATGGTGGACGCGCACAGTAGGTAAGGCGGGATAACGCCGCGCTATCGTGTTCACGGGTAGTAATTACTATACGGACGTTGCTCTTTAATGAGGTTGGTGATGGGTTGGTCTGCCCGTGCCTCAAAAAGCTGAGAGGCCGAGTTCTGACCAACAAAACCGGGATTGCTCTCAGGATAGGCTGGAAAGCGGTAAGTTGAAACAACTCATGAACATGCTTATAGTGTATGTGGCGCCTGAGATGTCAAGTCCTTGCTTGCGCTGTGTCGAAGGATAACGAAGTGATGGCCGTGGTGTGCGGTATTGGACGGATGGCTGGCGTGGGATTTATGAAGAGATTTGCTATTTGCGCAATGACCCACAATTTACACCTGTCAGCCACCTGCCATAGCGCTGCCACTTGTTATATTAACTGTATGCAATTACAATTACAGCCCCTAATCCTTTAATTTTTTTTAAAAAAAGGGCTATATAGCAGGCGCTTTATTAAAATCTAGGACCTTATATTCGAATACCTTTAATATTATAAAAAACGTTATAAATACGGTAGTAAAAGATGCTAATATAATAATTATCTTTATAGTAAACTTACCCGAATAACCGTTTTTTATAACCGTAATATACTTTATAAAAGTAAAAATACTAATTAACGAATTAAATAAATTACGAAAAAAATCGGTTATATATAACGTAATTTTATTAAAGCTATAATTAAAACGAATTAAAAGTTCGTTTTTAAATTAAATTCTTTTCGAAATATATATAATTATACTTATAATTAATTTAATAATAAAATCTTAAATAATAACGTACGTAATTTTATATATAAACGTTTATTTATTTTCGTAAAAATTAAAAACGTTAATAATTATATATTTAAAATAATTTTTTCCTTAAATTTAAATATATATTAAAAAATACGAAAATAAATATTATTTTTATTTAATCGTTTATAAAAATATTAATTTTATTTATATTACCGGTATTTTTTAATAGTATTTATAATATTTCGAAATATAACGATATATTTAATATGTTATTATTATTTTAAATAATATATATAAAATTATCCGCTATAAAATACTGCTTATAATTATTATAAGTTATACGAATTATAAAAGCGTTTTTAATATAACGTTCGAAATTATTTATAATATAATAAAAGCAGTATTTAAATAATTATTTTAATAATATATATCTTTTTTATAAAAGGTTAATATTTTATATCTTAATATTTTCTTTTCCGGTTTTAATAAAAAACTTAAAAACGTAATAATAAGTATATATTTTCCGTATAAATAAAAAGTAAAAAAAATCCTTATCGAAAATAACGACAATAATAACCTCTTCAAAAACGGTTACGATATCGGTAAAAAAATACCTTTTTAAACCTTAATAATAACTTAGAAAATAACGATTAATAAGACTTTTAATACTTAAATAATAGCGGATATAATAATTAATTTTATCTCTTAAAAATATTACTTTTCTTTATTCTTTATAACCGTAAAAAATACTTATTATATTAATATATATAATATATTTACGTATTAAAAGGAATTTTAACGTTACTTAATAATATTTAATAAATAAATTTCTGTTATAACCTGGTTGGCCACGGCCTTTAAAGACGGTCGCAAACAAGGATCTAAGGACTAGGTGGGGTAATTTCGTAATAATTCGACAGGATCTATTATAAAGCCCTTAAAGCCAGGCTCGATAGGATTTATTATAAAGCTCTTAAAGCCAGATTTAACAGGATCTATTATAAAGCCTTTAAAGCCAGGTTCGATAAAATCTATTATAAAGCCCTTAGAACTATAATACTAGCAATAAGGAAAATAATATATAAAGATATTTATTTTTATAGCTTAGATAATATCAGCTTATAATATAACTTAGTTACTTAAGACGCTTTTAATATTATTAAACGTAATTAAGTTATTTTTATTATTTAAATCCTGTAATATAATTATTAATATAAATCGTACAACTTAGTTTAATAATTAATTAATTAATTTAGCCGTTATATATTACAAACTTTTATTTAGTAATATTATTAAATTTTAAATAATTCCTTAATTATTAAAATAGTATTTAATATTAAAAAAACTACCGTTATTTAGCAATTCTAGAATAAGCTTAAGAAATTAAAGGCTGAAATTTTACGATTTAAATCGGCTAGAAAGGATTTTAGCATTTTAAAGATTAAAATTAAAAAGCCTTAACTCTATAATAGAAAGATTAATATCCAGAATTTCCTTACCTAAGTATAAGTATACTTGCGGTTTTTAATTCTCGATAACTTTAAGGACCAGATTTTTATTATCGTAGTATTTTTTACCGGAAATGCATTTAATTAATTTGAATTAATTATAAGGGATTATTTAGAAAATATAAAGGATAATATAGAGATATTTATTAAAATTCTTTTCGCTAATTATTCTAATTTTTAAAAAAAATTAAAGGTTAATTTTGATAATTTTAATAAAAAACGTATTGTAATATAGAAAATTTTATAATTATAATAAAAAGGACCGGCGTTTAAATACGTAGTAAAGTTCCGGAATTTAATAGTTAAAGTAGGTTGGGTAAATAACGAAAATAATGCTTTAATTAATATATTATATAAGGGATTAAAAGATAATATTAAAAACGAGATTATTAAGTTTAAGCGGTTAATTTTTTTAAGTAAATATATTACGGAGGCGGTATAAATTAATAATTAATAATTTAAAAAACGATAAAAAAAACAAGGCCAGTACGTTTTACGACTTAAATTTAATAAATTTAATTAAAAGAATGGACGTATAATATTTTCCATTTTTTATAGGATTTAATTAGGCTTTATAGAGATAGAAACGGTCTAGTAATAAGATCGGTTACCGATTAAGTATTATAATTGTAGTAAAATGAGATATAAAACTTTTTAATATAAAATACCTAAGAAACCTTAATGAAATAACTAGGCTCTAATACCTGAAAAATAATAATAAGATGATAAAAAAGATAATAAAAAATTAATTAACATAATTTAACTTAGGAATAGCTATTAGTTACGATATACGGTAACGTAATAATACGAGGATTATTTAAAATAAAAAGGTTTTACGGAAAAAAGCCTATTTGCTTAGTTATAATAAAAAATAATAATAATAGGAATAGGACCGATATGCTTTATAAAGATGGCTGTAGGAATATTATAAGTAGGATAAAATTTTTTACCCGGGAGAAGGAAGTATACGAAAATTTATGTTATATATTATAAGAAATTTAGATATTAGTTTTATTATAAATGGAAAAAAGAAATTTATTAACGTATTACCCGAATATATTAAAAAAAGTTTGATTTTAAAAAATAAAGAGGAATTAATAAGAATGATTAATAATGGTATCGGTATTTACGATTATTCGTAGATAAGAACGAAATCGACCAGTAAGTAATATTATAAAGTTGGTTATTAGGAGAGTTATATTTATAAGAAAACTTTTTTTGTTATTTTAAATAATGTAATTATTAAACAGAAAAAGAGTTGATATAAAGAACGGTAGAAAAATATTGCTAGCGGGCTATTACCGATTTAGGTATATAATTAGCTTTTATTATAAATCTAAAGGATAGAAAAGTAATTAAAGAAGAAATTAAGAATTTTATTAAGGAAAGTTAATGGGATTTTGAAAATAAAACCTGATAGGAAAAAAGTGACAGTTTATGGTTAATAATATCAGATAAAAGAACGGTTAATATTTTTGCTAAATATGCTTACGAACGATAGAGGATGCGATAATGATGCGATTAATTTTAGGAATAAATAACCAGTTTAAAGCGATAGATTAAAGAATTATTACAAATTTTAAAAGCAGGACGTTTTCTAAAGAGAGCCGTAGGAAGACGTAAAAAAAGAAGTAAAATTATTATACTTTAGGAGGGTTTTAAATATAACGATTAGAGCTATAGGCGATAACGTTATTATTATATAAATATAATTAAAAAGAACTGGTATATCGTAATGCTAGATTACGGAGCGATAATTATAAATTATATTAGTCCGGAGATAATGAATTAGTTAAAATTATTATAAAAAAAAAGAGTTATTTTTATAACGTCGAAAATGCTAAAGGTTAAAAGTTCGTTTATAACGATAGATAGGTTAAACGCGAAATTAATTATTTTAAGACCTTTATTAAAAGAAAAAGATAGATTATTAATTTTGATATTATTTTATTAATAGGATACGATATAATCTTTAGAAAATTATAGTTACTTTAGTATAATTTATTAATTAATTAAGGATTTAATTAGGTAAGTTTTCGTTTATTTTTTAGTATTAAATAGGAAATAGATGATACGAGATTTTAATATTAAATCGATAAGAATGACGAATGTAGATATAAAGATACGATAGAAACTTTATTATTTAAGAAGATAAGATATATTTAAAATAAGGAGTATAATAGAAGAATACGGTATATTATTGCGAATTTTAAAGTACGATTTTAATATATAAACGACGATTTACGAATATAACATCAGAAATTATTAAAGTAAATGGTAAAAATATTATTATAATATTATAAGTATAAAAAGTTTTTTTAGAAAAAGCTTAATACGAAATTATTATAATATAGCAAATAAGATTACGAAATAGGTTTTAAAGATAGTAAAATAATTATTTTTTATTTAATTTATAATTTAAATAAGGTAAAGTTATACGTTTTTTACGATTATTTAAAGGATAAATTACGAAAAGGATATATATAACGTTTTAAATTATCGATAGGATATTTAATATTTTTCGTTTTACGAAAAAACGGGAAATTATAAATTATTATCGATTATTAATAATTTAATAATATTATTGTTAAGGATAAAATATTATTATTTTTAATTATTAAAATTAAAGATTAATTTTAAGATATTAAATGGTTTATAGCTTTAAATTTACGAAAAAGGTATAATTAAATTTGAATTAAATTAGAAGACGAATGGAAAATAGCTTTTAACATAAAATATAGGTTATTTGAATATTTTGTTATACTTTTCGGACTTACGAATGTATTAATAACTTTTTAATAGATGGTTAATTATATATTCCGAAAATATGTTAATATTTTTATTATGTATTACTTCGACGATATTCTTATTTTTTTAAGGATAAAAAAGAAATATGTAAAATACGTTCGTAGGGTTTTATAAATTTTATAAGACGTTAATCTTTTAGTTAATACGGAAAAAAGTACTTTTTATACCTAGGAAATTAAACACCTAGGATATATTATTACCTTAAGATATATTAGAATAAACTTTAAAAAAATCGTTGTAATTAAGAATTAGAAAATATTTATTAATATTATTAAAATGTAAAGATTCCTTGGACTTGTTAATTATTACCCATAATTTATACAATATTTTAATAAAATCGCAATATTATTAACGGAATTTATTGAAAAAAACCGACGATTTATATAAGCCCTAGTTATAAAGGAAACTTTTTAATAACTTAAGGACGTTTTTACCAGCAAACTTGTTTTAATAATATATAATCTAAATAAACTAATAAAACTCGAGACCGACGTTTTAAATTTTACTTTAAGAGTCGTAATTTATTAACGAGATAATTAAGGAAAGTTATACCTTATTACCTTTTATTTTTATAAATTATATAGTGCTAAACTAAATTATCCTATTTATAATAAGGAATTTCTGGTTATTATTAAAACCATTAAAAAGTTTAAATATTATCTTAAAGGAAACCAGTATTAGGTAAAAATATATATAAATTATAAAAGTTTTTTTTATTTCGTAATTATTAAAGAATTAATCGGATAATAATTACGTTACGTAAAATATTTTTCAGAATTTAATTACGTTATTATTTACTGTAAGGGATCAGAAAATAATAAAACAAATATTTTTAGCAAATAACCAGATATAAAAAATCCTAAGGTAAAAATATAATAAATTATTTTTTACCGAATATTAAAAAAATACTTATAATAACGATATATTAATACTATTAGAATATTTACCCCGGATATACACTATAAAATACGACGATATAATGACGATCTACCCGAAAACTAAAAAATAGATAAAATATAAATACTAGGAAAATACCAGGAGAACTTAATATGAAAAATCTATAAATATTAATTATACGGATATCCAGGGATTTATAAGACTTTAAAACGTTTATAACGAATATATTATTTTCTTAAAATGAAATTAATAGTATAAAGAATTATACACCAGTACAATATCTGCGTTAAAGTAAAGATTAAATAATATAAATTATACGGAAAATTATAATTATTATTAATCGCTAAGCGATTATAGGATTTAGTTATAATTAATTTTATTATAAAATTTCCTTTATTAAAAAACTCAGTTATGAACGTATATTATAATAGCATCTTTGTAATTAATAACCGATTTATATTTTATTTTATTTTTTACGTTATAACGAGAATACAAACGCCGAATAAATGGTATATATTTTTTTTCGGTATATATATAACGTATACGGATTATTAACAGAGATTATTTTAAATAAAGGTATAACCTTTATTTTAAAATTTTAGCAAAGTTTAATAATATAATTCGGCCTAAATTATAAGTTATTAAATACCTTTAAATTATAAATAGATAAATAAATAAAAAGGATTAACTAGATATTAGAAATATATTTATAATATTATGTTAATTATAAATAAAATAATTAGGTTAAAAAGTTACCCGTTATATAACTGGCTTATAATATTAGTTACTATAATAATATTAAAATAACTTTAGTAATTGTTAACTTTAATTTTACCCCAGAAGTTTACAGGGAAATACGAAAAGAAAAATTAATTAATATCAAGGTAATTTTAACTTTAAAACAATTTAAATAATTATATTAGGAAATAAAGACGGAACATTAATTCGTATACGATTAAATAAATAAATATTATAATTAGAAAAAGTTAAGAAAACTAAATTTTTAAAAAGAAAAATAATTTATTTAGTTATTAAAAATATTAAAACTAAACGCTTAAATTAAAAACTTGATTTTAAATATATTAGACTATATAAAATTATTAAGAAATTTTTTAAAAATAACTATTAATTAGGATTACTATGTAAGGTTAAACTTTATCTAATTTTTTATATTTCTTTACTTGAATTAATAACGGATATTATCAGGGTATATATGGTATAAGACGATATAGAAATAAAAGAAAAAGAAATATACGGAATCGAGAAAATATTCGACGTACGAAACGAAAAGGGATTTACCTAGTAATTAATTAAGTAGAAAAATTACCTAAATTCCGAAAATATTTAGAAACCCGTTAAGAACTTTATTAACGCTTAATACCTGTTAAAGAACTTTTATTAACGATATGAAAAACGATTGTTTTTTAGTTAAGGTTACTAGGATTTGGCTAATTAATAGTAATAATTCTAAATTAATTTAAGGAAATAACAGGTTACGCGATAGTTGTCGCCGTGCGCTTCCGTTACGTTTACTTTTATTTTTTATAACGTTTTAATTTATTTAATTCCTTTAATAACTGAAGTCCCCGAAATAATATTTACGTTATACGGTTAACTTATAATTTTTTTTATTTACGTAATGTAACGAACCTGTTATACATTTACCCGGAGGTATAAGCAGTATCCGAAATGGAGTTTTGATTTGCAGGTAATAATAGGATGAGGAATAATTTAATAAGCTGTTCGTTAAAGAGGTTTAAGGTATTTTTCTTTTAATTAAAGAACGGTATAGTTACTTTTGGTTAAAAGTTTAAATTGATAGCTAAGGAGCGAAATTAAGTAGGTGCTATTTATATAGGAAACTTATTTATTATATATCTATCCTTTTTTAAATAAGTATGTTATAGATTTACGTAATTTACGTAATTTAATTAATTCCTTAAATTATTTAAATCCTGTAAAGTAAGCCAAATATTTTCGTCCGGAATTTAGTTATATTAGCCTTACGTTAGATTATAAGGGTAGGAATTTCCGTTCCTGTAATATTATTTTCCTTTTTTAAGGATTTTTGTCCTAAAAATAAAAACCGTAAGTAATCCCTTTAAGTGGACTGGAGAAAGTTCTAGGATTTCTTAGTTGATTCTATTATAACAGGCCGTATTTAAAAAAGAAAAAGAAAATTTCGTTTAAATTAATATAAAATACGTAGTAATTGTACAAACTTTATCGAAAAATTTTGTTTTAAAGTTGTTTTTTGTTCGAATTATATTAGTTTCGGAAAGTTTAATTGTTATTATATGGTTAATATTTTAAGTTGTAATTGTTATATTTGTTATTAATGTTTAATTTGTAACGTATTAGATATAGATTTTTTAATAAAAAAAAATGCGAACGTTTGTAAAAAAAGTAACGTAAAATGGAAAATAAGTTATTAAAACTTTTTGGTCGGTTAAAACGTTTTGTAAAAAAAGGCCTTTGTTATTTTGAAAAAAAGTTACGAGTTAAATTAATTGAAAAAGTAAGAAAGGTTGGAAAAAGAATAGCGACGCGTAAAGGCCAAGTAAGCGTAATTTGTTTCCGAAATAGACGCGTTTATAAAGATGTTTACTTTTTTTGATTAGAATGCCGTAGGGTTGGATTTAAGCGGGGGACCGTTATCGCCCGTAATTTTAGTCGTGCTGGAGTTAATTGGTTAAGGTTTTAGCAGTAAAACGTTTTAACTAGGTTTATTACGTTTGTTAGGTAGTTAAATAGTTTTTAAGTGTTTTTTTCGTATAAGTATTTTTTTATTTAATTAAATACTGGATTTTATTTTTAATTATTTTAGAATCCAGTATTTTTTCGACTTTATATTCGTTAATATTTTTTTCGAGTTTTATATTTATTTTTAAAAGGGCGTTTTTGGGTATTAGTTTAAATAAAGAAATATAAAAAATAGGATGTATTTTTATAGTTTTGGGTAACGTTAACCGGTAGTTAGTTTTCGAAATAATTTCGTTAATTTTAAACGCATTAAGTTTTTTAAAGTTAAGTTTATTATTAGGTTTTTTTTGTTTTAATTTGTAAAATATTTAAGGTTGCATTTTGTTTTTGGCGTAATAAATAAACTTTTTTTTTTCGATAGAATTAATCCTTTAATTTTTTTATTATAATACTGGGCTATTTTTTATTAAAGAAATTATAGTTTATTCCGGAGACGAGTTTGAATTATTTTAATTTTTATTATTAATGTTTTGGTTTTAAAGGTAATTGTAATAGTTTTTGGTATTTTAGTAAGTAGTTGTTTTAATTGTTAAGTTTTTATGTTATGGTTATATATAATTATATAAAAAGATACGTTTGTATTTCCGTTAATTAAAATATTATAGGTTATTTATGCTAATAATAAAAATTTTACTTAGTTATTTTATTAATAATTAATATAATTTCGAAGGTATTGCTTTAAAGTTTAATTAAATCGTTTTATTTAATTATTTATTTAGGGATAATGCGTTATCGAGAATTTAAATTTAGTATTAATTTATTTAAAGAAGCTAATACCGAATTTAAAGGTAAAAAGTTTGTCTTTGTCGGAAACGATTTTTTCTAGTATTTTATATTTATTTAGGTAATTTCGAATAAAGGTATAGGTTAGTTATTTTGCTATTACGTTTTTTTAAAAGTAGAAAGTATTTATATTTAGTAAGTCTGTTAATAATTATTTATATTTTATCGTATTTAATTCCGATAACTGGGTTTTTAAATAAAGGGAAATTAGTAATAAAGTTTTAAACGATAGTGTTTTACGTTTTATTAGGAATATCGGTAAGTTATAATAACTCGTAAAGTTTATAATGTATTATTTTTGCCTTATTACAGATATTACGGTTTTTAATAATTATTTTAATTATATGGCGTAATTTAGGGAAATTGTATTTTTCTTATAGCCGTCGGGTAGTTTTGAAAATTTTTAATGTTTATACAGTAAGTTTTCGTAAAATTCCTTTACGAATCGTTTTTGTTGTTTTTAGGAATATAAATTTTATTATAGTACAGTAATTAATTTTTTGGTTATTTTTTTAATTACTGGATTTTTTTTATTCCTTTAGGTCGTAGGAATTTCGGAATCGTATTAAAAGTTTTAAGGTTGGTTTTTTAATTATTTTACATAATTGTATAATATTATCCTAGTTATATTATAGTATTTATATGTTTTTTTTTAGAGATTTCAAAATCGTAATTGCTTTTACGATTAAGAATATCCGTTTGGATATTTTTTCTTTTTTTGATATAGTATATTTTAAAATTAAATTTTAATAAAAAATTATTTAGGTTTTATGTCGTTTGTTTAGTTTTTATGCTTTTATAAATCGGGTAAGGTTTTTGTAGTTAGAGTAAATATCGAAAGGTTTTTTAATTCCGTTAAGAAACAGTTTTTATTTTTTAAAAACGTTAATAATTACTAATAATTCTTTGTCGTAGATCGGGTATTTAAATTTTGTATTTCGTAGTATTTTAAAATAATACGTTACCGGGTACCATTTGCCGTTATTTTCTAGTTGTTTTAGGATAGCGTTTAGGGCGTAATTTAATGCGTTCTTTTTTAGGCGTTTTTTTTTGTTTAGATTTGGTATTTTCATAATAAGTCCTTTGGTAATTGTATTTTTTAATTTTTGAAATATTTTCTTAGTTTTTAGTAAAAGTTTAAATTTTTTTTCCAGTATATTTTTTGATAATAAATTTCGTTAAGAGTTTGGTTATATTTCCGTAATTTTTAATTAGGTTATATATATAACTTATAAATTTTAAAATTTAACGGATATTTATAAAGGTTGTTTTGTTAAAAATCGGCCGGTTTTTAATTATTTTTAATTTAAAGTTCTAGATTTCGATTTATTCGGAAGTAAGTATGAATCCTAAAAAATTTAACTTTTATATATGTTATATATTTTTATTTATATTAATTAAAGGATTTATTTTTTTAGGCTTTTAATATTAAAACTATATATTTTTTATATTTTTTAAAGTTTTCGGAATAAATAAATATGTTACTAAGGTATACGAAAATAAACTAATTTAAAAATTTACGTAAAATAATTATAATTATATTTTAAAAGCTTGCCGGGGCAGTAATAAGTTTAAAGGGTATTATCTTATATTTGTAATACCTGTATATTATTTTAAAAACTGTTTTTTATTTTTTTCTTTTTATTATACGAATAAGGTAATAAGTCTTTTTAAATTAAGAGTTATAAATTATTTAGTTTTGTTAATATTTTTTTATGGTATTTATTAAAGTTAAGGAGTATTTATTTTTGATAGTAATATTGTTTAGTTATCGATAGTTGATTACGCGTCGATAAATAGGGTTTCCGTTTTTGTCAATTTTTTATTTGCTATTTTTAATTTTTGGCATTATAATTATAGGATATCCGGCTGGTAATTTGAAAGATTATATATATTTTTATTCCAGATTTTCTTAAATGCTTTTTTATAAGGTTTTTATTTTTTCGGGATTTATATAATAAATTTTATATAATTTAGGATATTACTTTTTTTTAATAAGTATTTTATAAATTTATTGGTTATATTTTAGTAATTTATTATTTATTCGTTTTTTAAATAACTTTTTAAATTGGTAATATTTAAGGGGTATTGCGGTAATAAAATCCGAAATTTTAACTTTTTTATTAGGTAATAGATTTATTTCTTTTTTGTTAAAAATGTTAATTACTTATTTTAAAAAAATCGTTAACTTTTTCAATTAATATAAAAGTTGTTAAAACGTAATTATAATATTCCCAGTATAATATTATATTTAAAGATATTTACGATATCTAATAAAAGTTATTTTTAATATCTTTATATTTATATAGAGAGTTTTTTCGTCTTTCGAAAAATTTGTCCGTTTTCGTAAGTAAACAAACTGCCGTTTACTATACGTAACTTATAAGATTTTAATTTGTATTTCTAGGCAATTCGATGTTTTTCTGTAGTTATTGGGAAAATAAAGTTGCTTTTTGTTTTTAAATTAATTATAGCTCGGAACGTTTTGTTTTTGTATTAAAAAAGAATCTTAATTTAATTACGTATCCTTTTAGTTATTTTATATAAGGTTTTATACGTAAAAGCTTTTCGATATTTTAATTTCGAGGGCTTTTACCGTTTTTTAACTTTTAATATTATCCGGCTTAAGTAAATCTTTATTTGCGAGTTTTTTTAATAGTATATGTAGTATATTAATTGTTTTAGTACCGGAACTAGGTTTTTTTTTATATTTGTATTCGGGAGTAATTTTTTTTGTTCAATTAGGTTCTGGGTTTTATTTTTTACGGGTTATAGGGTTAAAGAAGTAAATTTCCGAAAAGTTATTTTTATATTTAAAAGTTCGTATTAAATACAAAATATCGGAAAGTAATATAAGTATTTTTGCGATATAACCTTTTGATTTCGTTTTAATTCGGGGTATAAGTAATAAAATTTAGGGTATTCCGGTTATCGGGAAGTTTCGATATATTTATATTCGTTATCGGGTTCGGTAAGTATTTCGTTATTTTATCCGGGCCAGAAATTATTATTTTTTTTAGTTCGAAAGTAAATAAAATAATCGTTAAAATAATAAGCGGAAAAATGTAATAAGTTATAGGGATTTATTTAAGATTTTTTTAGGTGTATTATATATTTTAGGAGTTTATAAAGTTCCGGGAATAATTATTTGTAATTATTAAAGTTTGGCCGAAATTAGTTATTTGTTTTATATATTTTGTATTTCGGTACGTTAAGGTAATAAAGGTATTTTAATTTAATAGTTATTTTGAAAACCGTTTATTTTAAATAATGTTTATAGGTTTTAACTTTAAAGTCCTGGTAAATAAGATAATTTTTATATTTTAGGATATTATTTTAAATTTAAGTAATTATGGTAATAATGAATTTTGGTTAGAAGGAAATCGAATTAAATTCTTTTTTTTTTCCTTTTTTGCCTTATTATTTATTATTTATTTAGCCGTTTTAGTTTTTTTTAAGATTAAAAAATCCTTTTTTTTAAAGTTTCTTTTGGAGGAAAAGCGATATTTGCTTTTAAAATGTCCCTTTTTATTATAGTTAAAATATTTTATATTGGATTTGTTTTTTTTAAGTTTTTTCGAAACGGTATTTGTTTTTTTCTGAGGTTTGCCTTTATTTTTCTTGGTTCGGTTATTTAAGTTTTTATCGTTATTTCGATTGCTGGTTCTTCTTTTTTTAAGGTACCGATTAAAAGTTTGTCTGTTGGTAATAATAGCTTTGTTAATATATTTAGTAAAGGATTTTATTTTAGGTTTTATATATAATTTGTTTTTAACCTGAAGTTTTAAGTCGTTATAATAATGATAAAATAACGCGTTTTTTGGCAGGTTGGAGATTGCTGTTAAGCGGTTGAATTTGGTTATATATTCCGTTATTGATTTGGTTTGGTGGAAAAGGTGCAGTTATTTAATTACGTATTGTTTTTTATTTGGGTTTTTAAATAGGGTTCGTATTTTTTTTTTTAAAGTGTTCGTATTTATTGAAGATATAATTGGTAATATTTAAAGATGTATAAGGGAAATTTTTTAAATAGTTCCGTATAATGGGTTTAAATTATAAAAGAATCTTTTTTTGCAAGTAGCTAAGAGACGGTTATTACTTTTTAATAAATTTTTATTCGAGAACTTTTACAGAATTTTAGGTGCAGTTTGACCTGGACCCGGAATCTTTTTATATCCGTGGATTTATTATAGGGTTTAGGGGGGGTTAGTTTGTAGCTTTTAATGTTAGGTATTTTATGGTAAGCAGGAGGCGGAATTATGTTTTCCCGGGACTGGTTTGTATTAAATAACGGTAGTGTTAAAGATTTTTGCTGTCGTTGCTGGCGAGCAAGTTTGGAGTTTTCCTTTTTTAAGGTTTAAAGTTTGCTTATTATAATAAATAACTTTTTATCGAGGGTAGGTTCTTTTTTTTTTTACTTTTTTTGCTTTTTATTTTATAAATTTTTTTTAGCTTTTTTTTAATTTCCTTTTTTTTTCTGATTTTTTACCCTGTACTCTAATGCTTTCCTTAGGATTAGAAGTAGGTTGTTAGGTTTTGGAAAATGAGGGGTTTTTTTTAGAACGGGTAATAAGGGGTATTATGTTATTAATTAACTAAAGGATTTTTTTAAGGGGTGGTAAATTATTTAGTCCGGTTACGGATTCCTTATTAGTTAGTAATAGGGATTAGATATATTATTTGTTTTTTAAACGTTACTTTATGCTGTTATTTATATTAAATTTAAAAAAATTTATATTTTAATTAGGCGGTAAATTATTTATTAGCTATTAATTAAGGAGTTATTAAAATATAACGAACTTGTTATATATTTACCCGGAAGTATAAGTAATATTTAAAATGGGGTTTTAATTTATAGGTAATAATAAAACGAAAAATAATTTAATAAGTTATTTGTTAAAAAGGTTTAAGGTATTCTTTTTTTAATTAGAGAACGATATAGTTACCTTTAGTTAAAAGCTTAAATTAATAATTAAAAAGCGAAATTAAGTAGGTGTTATTTATATAGGAAATTTATTTATTATATATCTATTTTTTTTTAAATAAGTATGTTATGGATTTACGTAATTTACGTAATTTAATTAATTTTTTAGATTATTTAGATTTTATAAAGTAGGCCAAGCATTTTCGTCCGGAGTTTAGCTATACTAGCCCCGCGCTAGACTACAAGGGCAGGAACTTCCGTTCCTGTAATACGTAATCGGCGAACTTTCGTTTGCGTTTATTCCACCTTTTTCTTAGTTTTTTTAAGTTCCGTTTCGGCCCGGAGGTGGTTAGAAATAAATTGTTCGAATTAACAGGTTAAAAACCTATTTACGTCGTAAAGACCTTAATTCTATAATACGTATGTTTTATATTAAAAAGAGTTTAATATTAAGATACGGTAGGAAAAGAAACCTCGGTAGGCGTAATAAGAATATACGACTATATTTATAAAACGGAAAATAATTAATTTAAGTAAAGAATTAAGTTTTTAAATTTTACGATTAATTTTTTTTTAATACGTTCCGATATAATGATAATAACTTACTAAAAGAATTTTTTTAAGGTAAAAATTAAAAAGGAAAGAGATTATATTATAACCTAGTTAATTACAGCTTTTAAAGACGGTTGCAAATAAGGATCTAAGGACCAGGTAAGGTAATTACGTAATAATTCGATAGGATTTATTATAAAGCCCTTAAAGCCAAGTTCGACAAGATTTATTATAAAGCCTTTAAAGCTATAATACTAGTAATAAGGAAAATAATATATAAAGATATTTATTTCCATGGTTTAAATAATATTAATTTACAATATAATTTAATTACTTAAAACGCTTATAATATTACTAAACGTAATTAAGTTATTTTTATTATTTAAATCCCGTAATACGATTATTAATATAAACCGTACGATTTAGTTTAATAATTAGTTAATTAATCTAGCCGTTATAATTTCGTAATAATTAATAACTTATTATTAAATACTTTAAAAATATATAACTTTTTATTTATTAGTAATTAATTAATTGCTATATTTTACGATATTTTAATTACGAAATTAAATTTTTTTTATAAACTTTAATTATAATTTTATTAAATGTAATTTATTTATAAACGTAATAATTTTTTAATATAAATTAAACTCTTTCTAAAGGAGATGTAATCGTAGAACCAAATTAAATAAATAGATAGATTATGCTATCGATTACTAAGCTTTACTAAGCTTTAACCTTTTTATAAATTACCTTATTATGCCTTTATTAACGATTATTTTTAACGGAATTTTAAACTGTTTTCGCAATCCGAAATAACCGGATAAATTATTGTTCGTAATTTTTTTTATATCGAATTAAAAGTTAAATTTCGAAATTTTTAAATTTTTTACCGTTTATATTTAGTTCTTTTAATAATTTCTTTATGCGGTTAATATTTTTTATTATAATGTCGTTTAACTTTTAATTATTTATATTTATATAAATTAAATCGTATCCGAAAATTAAATGTAAAATTCGAATTTTTTTAGAAAAAATTAATTAAATTGATGGAAATATCGATATTTTTAATTCGTTTTAAAGTTTTATTAAGTTTAAAAATTAAAAAAAAAAGTTTTTCGTAAAAATTTTATAATAACGAAATACCGATATTATATAATAGGAATTACCCGGTATATTTTAATTATTTTAATTAATAAGGATTCGAAAGGTTATAAAATTAATTAAGGTTAAAGTTATAGGATTAGTAAAGGGTTATAAAGTAGTTAGTTTATACAGATTTAAAGTTTACTGCGAAAAGTTTAACATTTTTTAAATTATTATTTATAAGATATTTTATATAAGGCTTACTAAATCGAAAAGTTAAAAGGTATAAAGTTTATTAAGGTCGAAACTTATCGGTATTACGCGATAATCGGTTTTAAAATAAGGCTTTTCGTAATTAAGGCGTATAATTTATTATTACCGTAAAAACTATTAATAATTGCCGTATTTAAAAATACTAGGTAAAGTATTTATCATATTAATTATTAATGTAATTATTTCGTATTTTGAACTTAGTTTAAATAATACGGCTTAAAGCTAATAACCTTGTAATATAAATTAAACTTTTATAAAAATACTTAATATATAAGGTAAAGTACTATTAAGGTATCTAGCTATATATATACATATAGTGAGCTGATTTATTTACTAACTATATGCATAATTAATTTTATATAAACGTAACCGGGGAACACCTTTTAAAAACCGTCTCTTTTTAACCAAGAGCCGGAAAAACGTAATACGGGTTATGTAATACGGTAATTAACGATAAAATATATCCGATTTATTAATTAGTTCATACCGCCCCTAGTTACCTTTTAATTGATACCGATATAATGGCGGAGCCGAAACCCTAATTAGTTTAGCTCCCTTTTTAGGCTGGCGCTACCTAAAAAAACGGTAACCTAAGCTGGATTTAAACTAGCAGTCTTTTACGATTAATCGTAACAGAGTGCCTAAGTCTATCGCAATTAAAAGAGATACCCAGGCTTGCAACTACTAAACTATTAAGTTAAAAATACTTAATATATAAATTGTTTTTTACGTAATAACTAAATATATTATTAAACTCCGCCTTAATTTTATCCGTTTTAAGTAAATAAATAAATTATATTTTATTATTTATAAAATTTTTTTTATTATGAATAAAATAATACTACCGGATATTATTACAATTTTTAGGATAAAATAATTATATACTTTAACCGTTATTACCGTATATAAATATTTTTATAATATAATATAATATATTACTTTACGAACTAAACTATCTTACGAACCGCTTGTATTAATATATTTACTATTTAACTTTTATTAGTAATTATTTAATATTAATAACATAAAACGTTTTATAATTAAATTTAAAATAAACCTGGCTATTTAAATTAAAAAACGAAACCCGAAATTTAATTTTAAAAAATTATATTTTCTCTATAAAATCCCTAAATTTATATTAAAAACCTAATATTATAGTTAACGTGCTTAAACCGATATTTTATTTAATTTACAAAAATTAACATTAACCGGAAAAAAAATTTATTACCGAATAAATTTTTAATTTAAATACGTAAACGTTTCTTATCCGGCTTTAATATATTAAAAATATAACGAATTTACTATTAACTTAATACGTTACGGTATATATCGGAATTAATTAGGCGTCGAAATTTATTAAACGGTAAAAAAAACTTTAAATACGTTTAAATCGGAATATTAATTATTAACAGGTATTATACGAAAATTTAAAAACATTTCGTAAATAATTCGAACTTATTCGGGTTATTATTACAAAATATAATATTATAAAAAAATATTTATAATTTCGATAAAACTAAATTTTTAATAAGGTTTTTTATAATAATAAATGTAATAATTATTAAGATCGAAAAATATAAAAAACTTAAATAAATATAATAAAAAATAAAAAGTAAATTATAATTATTTAAACCATTAATTTTTAAAATTAAGTTTTATTACTATTTATTATTATAACGGGAAAAAATTACTTAAAATCTTAATTTCGTAATAATTTATTATTAATAGCTAAATAACGAACGAATTAAATTTATAATAAATTTAATATTTCGATTAATATATTCGAACACGTATAAAAAAATCGAAACGTTTTTTTATCCTCGACGGTTACGAAAATTATTATTCGATAAAATTCGAAAAATATAACGCCAATTACGACATTATTATATTTTATATACCCGCGTATTTTTCGTATAAATTTTAATTTTTCAATGTATTTTATTTTTTTTTTTACTTTAAAACGCGTTTATTCGTTATATATTAAAAACTTAATACGACGTTATTATATTTATATCGCCAAATTTTTTTTTTCAGCTTTCGTAACGTATTTAAAATTATTACAACGTTTAATAATATTAAATCCGGATTTATAAAAGTTAATTTTATTTTATTTAATTTTAATTACGTTTTTTCCGAATTCGAAATTTCTTTAATTATATTTACGTTAATCGTTTCCCGGTTACGAAAACTTTTAAAAATATTAAGAAAATAATGAAATAAAAACGTTATTTATAAAAAAAGATTAAAAATTACCAAGGCAACTTGCCGACAAAAATCGTTAAATCGGTAAATTTTTTAACAAAAAGTAATTTATTATTTTTATACGAAATTACTTTTTTTCGAAAAAAATTACCTAATTACGCGAAACGAATTATATTTTAAGCAAACGTCGAAAAATTAAAAATAAACGTCTTTAAGAAAAAGGGATACTTACTATATAAAAAAAAAAAACCTTTTTAACCGAAAAGGAAAAAAATAATAAAAAAATATAGCTAACAGTCACTAAAAGTAATTATTACAAAAAGGTTATAACGAAAAAACGGAAATATAATATTTACGGTAAACCAGAACATAATATATATACTAATAAAAAAACTATAAATACGTTTAATAAAAAAAATCCGATTAATTTATATTATTTTAATTTATTATAATTAATTAATTTAACTTTTATATTACGAAATAATAAAAAGCAGCTCGTAAAATAATTTAGCTCGCACGATAATATAATACGTTAATATTTATTAAATATATTAAATATATTTATAATAAAAAATTAATAATAAACGATATAGATAAATAATAATATATACGGTATAATCTACTATTTACTAATTTTAATTCTGCGCTATAAAAATATACGGGATTACATATATCTAAACGTAGCTGAAATCGAACGTAGCTAACCTTAAAAGCACTAGCTTTTAACCTAACCTTATCGCCAACCTTATCGTTAACTTAGCTGCCCGTCGACCTGGCTGCCCGTCGACCTAGTTAACCGTCGACCTGTAAGCTTAGTAAGCTTTAAAAGCCATAAAGCTTTAAAAGGTTTAAAAGCCTTAGAAACCTTGGGAAAAAAATAAAGTTAAGCTATTTATACTATATTCCCTTTACTAATCGTACTATATCTTATTTTTAAGAATTATTTATAGTAGCTATAAATTTATTATTTATTAATTTTTAGCTGTAATTATAATTATAACTATAACGTTTTTAATTATAATCTTTAATTATACTTTTTTATAACAGTTATAACGATTTCGTTATAATAACGCGTAATTTTAATTATAAAGTTTTTAACGTTTTATAAAAATTATTATAAAAGCGTTAATTTAAGTAAAATATTAATTAAATTACGTGATTATTTTACGAAATACTAGCGTAATATATATAAAGATTTAATTATAGTTATTAATAAAGTTTATAATATACGAAATTATTTAAAATTAAATATGTTTTTTACTTTATAATAAAGTAAAGTTTTAAAATAGAATTAATTAAAAACTAATAGCTATACCAGGTATATATTAGCTAGAAAATAGAGTATATAGCACGAATAGCAAAAGGGATATAGCATAAATAGTAAATCTTAAAAAAATACGGTTATATAAGTAACTAAATATCCTTAAAACTAAAGCTGAAAGATTACGAGCGTAACACGCCCGCCTTTTCAGCTAGTTTAAAAAAAAATTTCTATTATTTTAAGGGCGTACTTAATAATATATAAATTAACGAAACTTTTTTTTATCTATCGGTAAATTATAAATTATTTAAACGTATAATCGTTTTCGTAATATTATAATAACTTTATTCGGAACTTTTAATTTAAAAACTTAATAAATTTATATATAGTTAAATTTTTATAATAAACGCCCGTTAAAAATTCCTAAAATAATATTACCATCTAATCTTTATAATTAGTACGCCGTAATATAATTACGTTTTTAACCCGAGATAACGTTTAAAATAATACGTTATTTATATTATTTACGAAATTATAATAATAAGGCTATATATTATCGTATTAAATATAATCAACGTAATAAACGGTAAAAAGGTAATAAATAAAATAATACGTAAAAAATAATAATATTTATAACCCTAATAGCACTTATAGCATTATTTATAGTACTTAAAATAACGATAACCTTAACCGTTATAGTTATTTAAATTTTTAACGTTATTAATAAAAACTTATTATTATTATATATTATATTAGGGTTAAAGCTATTTCCAGCTGTATTACTAAGTGGGTCGGCGATGGTCTATATAATGCTAACCTACCAACCTTTATATGTAATCTTCCATAAAATCAAGGAACGCCCGGCATCTTTCTTCCCAAGCTTCTAATTAAGAGGTTCTTATATATACATATAGCTTTAATAAGCCCTATCTCAATTTAATTAGTATCCTCGATAAGGAAACAGGCTTTAATTAACTACCGAAATAACTTACGATCTTCGAAAAAGGCTTTTCTTAGTTGTTTTATATGCAGAATTCTCCTAATTAAATTGCTTTAAAAGCTTCCTTTAATTTTTTCGCTTCGTTTTTTCTATTTCAGGGACAGGTTTCAAGGTCCAAATAGTTATTTCCTTTTTTCAAGCATTTTGATCAGGATATTTCTAACAGTTTCCCATACAAATTCTGTTGGAAAAGGTCTGCAGCTTCCCATACGGCAATAATCAGTTACATCAGCCATTCGTCCTTTAACCATTTGCTACGCCGTCAACAGCAACAGCCTATTTCCATCAGCTTCCGTCAGTTATATCGTCAGAATAGGTTGAATTCGTCCTGATCAGGACAGTTCCGACAGTTCTGCATACGATTTTCTGTACCGATACGTCTGTTCCGTCCGCGGTTGGCCATAGCTAGTGACAGCCAAGATACGTCGACGTTACAGCTACTTGGATGGCTTCAATCATTTTAATCGGGACGTATCCGACATGCCTGCATACATTTTGTATTAACAGATGTCTGGAGCTACCCATTTGGAATGATCGCCGCTGTTCTTCAGCGTTATCAGCCTCATCGACGTTATCATCATTATCGCCGTCATCGCCGTCAGCAGAAATTCGTCAACAATAACAATTACAGCGCGTTCCCATTAGCTATGTCGCCGGGATTAGTCATTTTCTTTATTAATCAGGAAAAATCCGATAAGTTTACACATATTTTCTTTGCCGAAACGTCCATACCATCCGTCTTCAGCCATGGCTACCGACAGCTAAAATGCTAGGTTAGCTATAACAATATTTCCGTCTATTATGTCGACAGGACTGGTTATTCTGGTTGCCAATCAGGTCGTTTCCGACAGATTTACATACAATTTCTATGCTAAAAAGTCTTATCCTTCTCATTCGAAATAGCAGCTAGCTATAGCTACTAACAGTTATCGATAGTTACCGACAGCTTTATATTCGATTTATCTGATATCGACCTACTGCTATTACAAATACAAACCGAACAATATATAATAAATAACAAAGCTCTTTTAATCGGAAAAAATACATACATTTTGGAATAATTTAAACAAAGATATAAAATAGGCACCCGTTACGGTAGTTTGGTAAACGGTAACATATATATCTTCCGGCTTCGAAAAATAAAAATGTTACTATTAAACAAGGAATATTATAAAACGGTCGGAAAGGAACGTAGGTTGGAAAAGATATATACTGATCAATTAGATTTATATAAATTTGATACGTTAAAAGGTTAAAAAAGTTTTATATATTACTGGCCTATAATAAACGAAGTTTTAAAAAATTCTAAGAAACTTTAAGATAAAGAAGGTAAAGCTTTAAAGTAAAGTCTAGGGAGGTCCGGTTAAAGGAGGTCCTTTTAAGGACTAATCTTATAAAATTATATGGGATTTATATAGCAAAAGATAATACAGGGTACCCCGATTTTCTTTTCCTGCCCTAGCTTAAAAGTTTTTTTATTTTTTATTTTTATAGCGTTATTAGGAACCTTCCGTTATAAAAAAGGAGGATTATATTAAGGTTAAAGCTGTACAACTATTATACAACTGTTCTACCTGTTACAGCTGTTACCAGCTGCAGCTATTCTAACTTCTTCTAACTGTTTCCAGCTACATTACCAAGTAGGTCGGCGATGGTTTATATAATGCTAACCTACCAACCTTTGTATATAGTCTTCCATAGAATTAAGAAACGCCCGGCATCTTTCTTCCCAAGCTTTTGATTAAGAGGTTTTTGCATATATATACAGCTTTAATACCAGCCAGAGGGCATAAGGTTTATCAGGGTCGAAGCTTGTCGGCATTACGCGATAATCGGCTTCGGGATAAGGCTTTTCGTAACCGAGACGTACAATTTATCATTACCGTAAAAACCATTAATAATTACCGTGTTCGAAGATACTGGGTAAAGTATTTATTGTGTTAATTATTGGTGTAATTACTTCGTGTTTTTGGCTTAACCTGGATAATACGGCTTAAACCTAACGACCTTGCATATACAGCTTTAATAAGCCCTATCCCAATTTAATATTATCTTTAAATTACTGTAAAAACTATTAATAGTTGTTATGTTCGAAGATACTGGGTAAAGTATTTATCGTATTAATTATTAATATAATTACTTCGTATCTTTAGCTCAGCCTAGATAATACGGCTTAAATCTAACGACCTTGCATATATTATCTTTAATACGTAATAAATTAATTCGAATTAAAACTAAATATATAAATATTTAATTAAATTATATTTAATTCGATTAATTTAATTAACGATAATTAATTACTACATATAGTTATAAATATATTAAAATATTTTAAAACGCGTTAATTTTAAAAAATATAATTAATAATTTTTATAAATCTTTTTAATAAAAATATTTTAATAAATTAATTAAGAATAAATATATTTTGCTAATATTTTATATAAAGAATTTTTAAGAGAAGATTAGATGCGAATTGATAGGTATGCCAGGTATATGCCAGGTAAAAGTGGGGCCACTGCGCAAATAGCAAATCTTTTTATGGATAGTAGCCAGTAGGAATGATCTTTCTAGATCCACTCGAACCATTGCCGGAGATGTCGCGATACCCATTAGGGGTTGGTTTGAGCCAGGTTGCTAATGTGCACGTGGCCAGCTGCATGTAATGCTCATACATATGCCGGATTGAGCCTTGAGTGAGGAGCCACTTCGAGCAACATGCTGGCAATCCGAAGTACGTCTGGAACTATCCCGCTTTGTGACGACCGCCGAGCGAATGATCCTTGGCGTAAGGCCATAGAGACGTCACAGAGGAAAACAAAACCCGCCGGCGGTCTGCTCCGTATCATCCGTGTTTTCCGTTACCCGCAGAATTAGCGGGGGTGTGGTTGGTTAATCGAAGAGTCGCATTCCATCAATATTCGGAAAACCAGTTCGCTCGCATATTTAACGGCCTGCCCAAGTCCATGATAACGATAAGGATTCCACTCGCAAGTACTAATGGGTCAGGTATCGTTTCTCCTACGAATGTTAGGAGATTTTGTGTTGTTCATGTCCACCGAGATTTATCCCACACCGGCTTTTAATAAGCCCCAAGAATGTTCGAACGTGCAATTCTAAGTTAAAATGTTCGTAAAACCGGCGGCCTCTGCCCCGCCAGGGAATCACCCGTGTCGACACCGGCCGGATCATCTCTAGGTAATAAGACACTCGCTGGTCAAAGAACGCAGCAAATTCATACACTCTTATCTCCGAGGAAACATTACCGCTATCTTGCCTACTGAGTAGTTTTCACTAAGGTAGAAGAAAGAAAAGAGGCAAGTAAGCTTGTTCATTTGCCTAGGTTGTAATAGATGCGATTCAATTAAGCTAATAATAATATGGCAATTTTCCATCACAGCTTGTTCAAAATCAATGTCATAGCTGCGGTGCTCGCCCGACGAGATACCAGTCTCCTTGTAGTTGATCAAGAAAACGTGACGCCATTCGATGCCGGTTTAGCTTGCAGTTGGTTGGTATCGGAGTTTCAGACTGCGGTCCACAGATGCAATCGAAGCTGTCGGTCAACCGCTTCTAAGGTCATTATTGTAAGATCCGACCGATCCGAATGCCCCCAAAGCCCTTTCAAGGAGGCGGAACGGATTTACGACTAGCTCTACACTATATAGGTCGCATCCACCTGGCTCTTTGCTATTGGGCAAACCAAATGTCTTGACGACATGCCGATCTACTCGTTGATAAGACGACTTTATCACATGGAAGAGAAGAATATATATTAGCTATGGCTGCTTAAGACGGGATTGGACTTTCCTCGGTCCTCGTCAGCATTTAATTCCCAAACTCGGCTCCCGTGCGAAACTCTACGGGGAACCCTTCGACATCGTCATTTGTGTACATCATGTCCGCTTCGCTACCGAAGACTTTTAAGGCCGCCGTGCTCGAGAAGGCCAATCAGCCCGTCGTCATCAAGGATGTTGAACTGAAGAAACCCCACTGCGGCCAAGTCCTTGTCAAGGTTATCGCGTGTGGTGTCTGCCGTACCGACATTTTCGAACAGGGCGGCTTTCTAGGCAACGTGTTCCCTCGGACTCCCGGTCACGAGCTGGTCGGGGACATCGTAGCTATCGGTGAGAGTGTCACGCGGTTCACCGGCGGCGAAAGAGTTGGCGGACCGTGGCACGGAGGTTCGCTCCCTGCCCTTTGCAAGAACTTATGTGCCGGAATCTCGTGCTGAAACTCCGTATACAGGCCATGATAACTCCTGCCGGTCATGCGCGCGCGGCCAGTATCAGATGTGCGACAATGCCCAAGTCAACGGCGTCAGCTTTGACGGCGGCTACGCAGAGTACGTCCTGCTGCGAGAAGAGGCAGTAGTGCGGGTGCCGAAGGAGGCCGATCCCGCACAGGTCGCGCCGCTGCTCTGTGCCGGCGTGACCGTCTTCAACTCGATGCGCAAGATGCACGTCGAGCAGGGAAACACAGTGGCCGTGCAGGGCGTGGGAGGGCTCGGTCACCTCGCGATCCAGTATGCGAATAAGATGGGCTATTATACCATTGCCATCAGCTCCGGCAATTCGAAGAAAGATTTCGCGCACCAGCTGGGAGCACACGCGTAAGCAATCTTCCGAACCACTTCCCAGCGTAGTGCCAGGGCAGGGAATCCCCGTCAGCATGTGTGGGGTATCAGGGTCTGCTCGGAGCACACAGAGCACAGGCAGCCCGTCCATCCGAGCGGCCCAGGGTTCCAGCCGGCTCTTCTTAATCTTGCGGAAGAGAAGTTACTGACCTCAGCCAACGCAGATATATTGACACCACCAAGGAAGATCCAGTCTCGAAGCTCAAGGAGCTTGGAGGAGCGGCGCTCATCGTCGCGACCGCGCCAAACCCCAAGGCGATCAGTCCGCTCGTTGGGGGCTTGCAGGCCGGAGGGAAGCTGGTCGTTCTCGCCCCCGTGGGCCCCGTCGAGTTCGACACTGCCACGCTCATAAACAAGGGCGCGTCGGTACACGGTTGGCCCAGCGGACACGCACTGGATTCGGAAGAAGCCATCAAGTTCTCGCAGAACCACGGCGTGAAGTGCATTATCGAGAAGTTCCCCCTGTCCGACGCCGCAAAGGCGATGGAGCATTGCAGTTCTGGAAATGTGCGTTTCAGGGGCGTTTTGACTATGTGATTTAATATGACGGCATTGGTGTACATAATATCAATAACTGAAGATTCTTAGTATGACCTCCCCCAATGGCTTTGCAGGGGTCTTGCACTTTAGATCTTGATGAATTTTATAGCGACTTTGACGTTTCTTAAAGTCATGATTATTGATTCATAGAAGAGTTTGTATGTTTCTACTTGACTTACAGTGAAAATGACATGTGGACATGTGTATACTCTGGAAGGTCGCGCCATCGCCAGATGGGATGCTATAAGAGAGTATGGGGCCTAGATAAACGTGAATCACGGAGCCTGAGATAATCTGCTAGGCTTGCAGCCCATGCGTACCTACCTAAGCCTAGTCAGACTCTGGATTACCTCAGCTAGCTCAGGCCTCTGCTGGCTCGTTTTCTTATGTACTGTTGTATCACGCTAAAAATTAGCCAATCAAATCCTATATCCCTTATTGAGTTAACGAGGCCTAAGTTCAAGTTGCAGAAAAACGGGCTCGTTTAGCATTTCCCTAACAAAATTATTAATTTTCCTTTCATTTCTTTTAAAAACTTGAAGATTTATATGGGAAAAAAAATTATTATACTGCTAATTTAAGCCCGATAAGTATGTAACTTTATGTACGTATCGAATATAAGCTAATATATATACAGAATTTTTTTTAATTTTTGTTTTAGATGAAAAATACAGTTAATACGGCTAAATCTAGGCTTGGAAAATGGGCGACCGTAACGTTTTTAGGGCTGTGACAGCATAACTATCGGTCGTATTATAATGTACCGGGCGTCCTAAGTATATTTTTTTATGGGAAAAGCCCGTATATTAAATTTTTCGACCGTACGGGTTGTAGTTATTACGTTGCAGCTATAAGAATGTTCTGGATTTAATTAACCGGACCGTTTTTTTTATTGCAATAACGTAATTATTATGTATATTATTTCATTATAGATTTTTTAAAGGTAATTTAATATGAAAAAAACTTATTTAGTTATTTTTTTTACCGTACGAATTATAGTTATTACGTTATAACCGTAAAAGCGTTACGGTTAAAAAAATATATATTAATCGAAAATTTTTATTTTATTTTTTTATATCTTTACCAAACTGTCTTTAATTAGAAAGTTTTATATATAATTAAAAACTCTTTTAAAGCTATATATAATAATATTTTTTTATCATTTTTTAATTTTTTATTATTATTATCTTATTTAAAAATTTCTTATATAAATTTTGAAAATTTTATATAACAGTATATCAATTAAGATTTAAAAACTACCACTTTTTATTAAGCCTTATTTTTAAAATTCTGTTATTTTTGTAAATCTTTTATAAGTCGGTACTTAAAATACAGGTTTTTGCAAAGCCCTAGCCATAGCTACGCCGCAGGCGCAGTCATAACTTTAAAAACAGGGCTTGATCTCGATAAGGTAAGCTCTGGACAAAATACTGTCGTTTCGAATCAGAGTGTCCCCGCCCTACTTAGCTTTTAAATTACACACCTTTTTTTATATAACGTATTATATAAGCGAGCGAATTATATAAGCGAGCGAGCCGTTTTTTGGTATTTCGCAATAACGAATTAAAATAAATTAATTATAACGTAGTAAATTAATTTAAATTAATTAGATTTTTCGTTACTAGATGTTTTTATAATTTCCTTATAAATGCGCGTATTATGTCCGAGTTTACCGTAAATATTATATTTCCGTTTTTTCGTTTAAACCTTTTTGCGATAATTACTTTTAACTTTTATAAGTTGCGATTATTTATTTTTACCTTTTTTTTTTAGTTATAAAAACCTGTGCCTTTTTTATAATAAGTGTTCCTTTTTCTTTTTAGAAATGTATGTTTTTAGTTTTTCGGCGTTTATTAAAAACGTAATTTATTTTATGAAGGTAACCGTTTTTTTTTCAAAGAGCGATTTCGTGTAAAAGTATTAGGTTACTTTTCGTTAAAGATTAACCGATTTAAGTATTTTTTGCTAGCGAATTACCTCGGTAATTTTTAATTTTCCTTTATAAATAACGTCCTTATTAAGTTGCTTTAATAATATTTTTAGGAATTTTCGCAGGTGGCGAAATAACGAAATTAATAGAGGTAAGTAAAAAGACGGTTGGTATAAATATAACTGGAACTTTTAATTCGAAAAGGACGTAATTAAAATTAAATAAAATAAATCCCGTTTTTACGAATCCGGATTTAATATTATTAATTATTATAGTAATTTTAAATGCGTTATAAAAACCGGCAATAAATTTTTTTTTAGTAATATAAATAACGTAACGTTATATAAAATTTTCGATATATAACGAATAAATACGTTTTAATACGGAAAAATAAAATACGTTAAAAGGTTAAAGTTAATAGAAAAAATAAGTAAATATATAAAATGTAATAATATTATTAGTTTTATAATAATTTTCGAATTTAATTAAATAATAATTTTTATAACTATTAAGAATAAAGAGACGTTTCGAATTTTTAATATGCGTTATAATATATTTATCGAAATGCTTAATTTATTTTAAATTTAATTTCTTTATCGTTTAGCCGTTTTTATTTATAATAATTTTTTAATCAGGTAGAAGTAGGTTATTAGCGAATTAGTAAAGAAAATGGGTTTTTTCGGTAAAAATAATAAATAAAAGTAAGGCCTAGTTTTAAAAATTAATAGTTTATATAATTATAAATTATTTTCGATTTTTTTATTAGGTTTATTTAAATTCTTTACGTTTTTCGATATTTGTAATTATTATATTAGTTATTATAAGAAAATTTATTAAGAATTTTATTCTGTCGAAGTTATAGATATTTTTTTTATATTATTTTATTTTGCGATTATAGTCCGAATAAGTTTAAATCATTTACGAAATATTTTTAGATTTTTGTATAAAATTTTTTACTAATTTTTTTTTCGATTTAAATACGTTTTAATTTTTTTTTACTGTTAAATAAAGTTAAATATTTAGTTAGTTCCGATACGTATTACGATATATTAGGTAAATAACAAATTCGTTATATTTTTAATATATTAAAGTCGGATAAAAAACGTTTACGTATTTAGGCTAAGGATATGATTAATAACAAATTTTTTTTTTTGGGTTAGCGTTAATTTTTACAAATTAGGAGTATTATCGGTTTAAGCGTATTAATCGTGGTATCGGGTTTTTAAAATAAAATTAAGGACGTTATATATAAAATGTAGCTTTTTCGAGTTAAATTTCGAGTTTCGTTTTTTAGCCTAGATAGCTAAGTTTATCTTAGTTTTTTTTATAAGATGTTCCATATTATTGGCGTTAAGAAATTTATAATTAAAATTAAAAGGTTAAAAAGTTAAGAAAATTAACTCGTTTATTTATATAGCTCGTTTGCATATATAGTACATTAGGCCCTTTTATAACGTATATAATCTTTTAATAAGAATAATATAACAGTTATAATAAATAAAAAGTAAAGTTTTTGCGATTATTTTTGCAAGGTCGTTAGGTTCAAGCCGTATTATCTAGGCTGAGCTAAAGACACGAAGTAATTACACCAATAATTAATACGATAGATACTTTACCCAATATCTTCGAATACGGCAACTATTAATGGTTTTTACGGTAAACGTTTAGAATTATAAAAACTAAATTAATTTAACCGCATCCTTTTTATATTATTTAACCGTACGCCTTTTTTTAATGCTGATTTAAATTAATAAAATTATAAATAAATATTTCGAAATATTTTCCCGGGTTAATCTTACGATAGCTCGGAAAAAAATTCGTAAACTATTTATAAAAATAATTAACATTATCGAAAAATACTCGGAATAATAATATTTACAAAACTATTATTAATAAATAATTAACTGTCGTTTTAAAAAATAAATAAAAAAGTAAATAAAAAAGAATAAGTTTCGAAATTAAAAACCTTAAAAAAAATTCGAAATTAAAAGTATTACGAACTAAAAAAAAAATACAGAAGTTATTTTTAAAATTACGAATAACGAATTTTTCGAAAATAAAGTTATTCAAAATATATTTTTCGAAAGGGAAATTATTTAAAACGAACCTTTTAAAATTACCTTTTTCGAAATTACTTTTTTCGAAAACGAAACCGTTTTAAAAAATACCGATTTTGAAAATATTTCGGCCGAAAAATTTTAACTAAAACCGTTAAATATACGTACGTAATTCTTTAATATTATCAAGGTTATTATTAACAGTAAGGCCCAATAGCTCAATAGTCGCGAACCTAGGTGTCTTTTTCAATTGCGATAGGCTTAGGCACCCTGTTGCGGTTAGGCGCAAAAAACAGTTGGTTCAAATCCAGCTTGGGCCGCCGTTCCTTTAGGTAACGCCAGCCTAAAGGAGCTAGACCATGGGGCTTCGGCTCCGCTACCGTGTCGGCGACAATTGAGGGGTGGCTAGGGTCTAGAACCAGTTACGATTAGGGGCGCTAGGAACCAATTAATTAATCGGGTATATCTTATCGTCAGTTGCCGTATGTCACATAACCCGCATTACGTTTTTCCGGCCCTTGGCCAAGAAAGGACGGTTTTTAAAGGGGTGCTTCCCGGTTGCATTATGTAATCCTTTGTGCATATACTTAGTAAATAAATTAGCTTCCTATATATAGCTAGCTAGATATCTTAATAGCACTTTACCTTGCATTATTAATAGTAAACTTGGAAAAAATAACTTAATAAAATACGAAACGTTTTATAAATTATTAATTTATAATAATTTAAACGATATATTAATAATTATAATACGAAAATATTTTAAAATCATTTATTTAATTTTATTAATTTATACGTTATTAATTATATTAACGAAAAACTGTAAAATAAATACGATTTTAACTTTTAATATACGTTTATTTAAATTAAAAAATTTATATAACGCCGTAAATTTAATTACGAAATTATATTATAACTTTTTAAAATATTATCGTATAATTTTTTCGATATTAATATAATTAATAATATTAATAATAATATTATAAGATGTAATTAATTTTTTTTTAAATTTTTCTTATAATTTCAGCTTTCGATTAAAAAAAATCTTAACTTTAACTTAAATTTATATTTAAACTTACTAATAACGTAATAAATCGAAATATCTTTCTTATATAACGTTAACGTTTATTATTTCGAAATAATTATATTTTATAATAATTAACTTATATTAACGATAATCCTTTTATTAAAACTTTCCGAAACCGTAATATTATAAAAATACTTATATTTATAACCGTTAAAAATCCTTCCCGCAACCCTTTATAACAAATCGAAAACTTATTACGAAATACTTATCCATACTTACAGCCGGTATACAGGCCGAATTTAATAAAAACTTTAAAATTCGGAAAGCTTCATTAAATATATTTAAATAAATTTCTTTACCGTGAATATAAAGGCGTTAATTTCTAAATATATTAAATTAAAAACGGTATTCGTTATTATAATATAATATTTTAATAATTTATATATTAATATAATAATATTAACCGATTTAACGCTATATATAAAACGTTTTTTATCGCGTTATATAACGAATTTTACGAAAAAAAAATAAGATAAATACGGAATTCGAAAACGTTAAAAATATAAGATAAAATAAATAAACCTTTAATAGCTTTTAAAGTTAGGTCTTTAAAATGTTAAAATAATGGCAATATGTTATAAATCTCTAACTAAGACTTAAGTTGGAGACCTAGTTTCAAAAGGAAATAGATCTACTCTATTTCTTTTAATTACGTAACTTAAGGTAATCTGTTTAATTTGATAGATTATACAAAACGCTTTGTAATTTATTTAAGATAATAAATTACGTAGATTTAAGGTATATTCACTTTAAAAGATCGAGATATATAATAAATAGGTTTCTCATATAAATAGTATCTATTTAGTTTCGTTTTTTAGTTATTAATTTAAGCTTTTAGTTAGAGATAAATATACCGTTCTTTAATTAATAGAAAAATATCTTAAATCTTTTTAACGAACAACCTATTAAATTATTTCTTGCTTTATTATTACCTACAAATTAAGACCCCATTTCGGATACTGCTTATACCTCTAAATAGATATATAACAGGTTCGTTATATAATAATTATAATATAAAAATTATATATAACGTCCCACACGATTAAGCTGGATATACGATTAAGCTAGACACTTTTTTAACCATTCCAATTCCTTATCTTTAATCGTATATTTTTTAACATTAATATTATAAAACGCTTTATAAAAAAAGCGAAAATAAATCTAGCCGTTTAAGCTAAAAAACGAAACCCGAAACTTAATTATAAAAAACTTAGTTTTATTTATAACGTCCTTTATTTTACTTTATAAACGCGATATAACGATAAACGCGCCCGAATCGATATTATTTTTCCTAAGCAGAAATTAATGCCGACCGAAAAGATATCGATTGTTAACCGAATCCTTAATTTAAATATACAAGCGTTTTTTGTCCGGTTTTAATATGTTGAAGATATGGTAAATTTACTATTAACTTAATACGTTGCAAAATGTATCGGAATTAATTAAGCGTTATATTTTATTAAACGGCAAAAAAAACTTAAAACGCATTTATTTCGAAAAATCGATTATTAAAAGGTATTATACGAAAATCCAAAGATATTTCGTAAATAATTTAAGCTTATTCGAATTACTATCGCAAAATACGATATTATAAAAAAGAATATTTACAATTTCAATAAGATTAGATTTTTAATAAAGCTTTTTATAATAACGGACATAGTAATTACTAATGCCGAAAGATATAAAAAATTTAAATAGGCCTAGTAAGGAAATTGGAAATGGTTTATAATAATATAAGTTATTAACTTTTAAGGTTAGGCCTTATTTTTATTTATTATCCTTACTGGGAAGAATTACTTTCTTCGTTGGTTCGCCGATAGCCTACTTTTACTTAATTAAAAGGTTGTTATAAGTAATAACGGCTGGACGATAAATAAACTGGGTTTAAAATAGGTTTAATACTTTAATTATTATACTTAAACGCGTACGAAAAAATCGAAACGTTTTTTTATTTTTAACAGTTACGAAAGTTATTATTCGATAAAATTCGAAAAATATTGCGTTAATTATAATATTATTACATTTTATATATTAATTAATTCCTTTTATTTACTTTAACCTTTCGACGTATCCTGTTTTTCCCCGTTAAAACGCGTTTATTCGTTATATATCGAGAATTTTATATAACGTTACGTTATTTATATTATTAAAGAAAATTTTATCGCCGGTTTCCAAGATGCGTTTAAAGCTGCCATAATAACCGATAATATTAAATCCGGATTCGCCGTAACTAACCTTATTTTATTCGATCTTAATTACGTTTTTTCCGAATTAAAAATTTTAGTTATATTTATACCGACCGTTTTTTTATTTACTTCTGCTAATTCCGTTATTTCTTTACTTGCGAAAATTTCTAGGAATATTACCGAAGTAATTCGATAAAGACGTTATTTATAAAGGTAGATTAAAAATTATTAAGGTAACTTACCGATAAAGATAGTTAAATCGGTTAATTTTTTGATAAAAAATAACTTAATATTATTGTATAAAAACGTTTTTTTTCGGGAGGAATACGATTTATTGCGTAAAACGAATTATATTTTTAGTAAATACCGGAGGATTAAAAATAAACGTTTTTAAGAAGGAGGGATACTTATTAAAAAAAAGTATAAGTTTTTATAACTACGAAAAAAAGTAGTGGTGAATAATCGTAGTTAGTAGTAGCCGAAGGTAGTCGTTACAAAAGGGTTACGACAAAAGAATAGAAGTGTAGTATTTGCGGTAAACCCGGATATAATACGTATATTTGTAGTGAAGCTATAAATACGTTTAGCAAAAAAAAAAAATCCGATTAATTTGAATGGATTTAATGTATTATGGTTAATTAATTAGACTTTGTTGTCGCGAAGTGTTGAAAAGTGTCCAGCTTAATCGTATGTCCAGCTTAATCGTATAAGACGTTAATTACTTTAGAATTTATTTTAAATATAATAATATATAAGCTTTAAATTAATAAATAATAGCTGTGAACGAGATATATTAGATAATAAATTTAATTAATTACTAAAGCCTTTTAAAAGTTTTCAAATTTAATAATTACGGTAAACGAATATAACAATTAATAATAATTACTTTTTATATTACCCTTTTTTCAGCCTAGATAATACGGCTTAAACCTAACAACCTTTTATATTACCCTTTTTAAAGTAAATGTATAATAACTTCTTTAACCTTTTTATTTATAAAAATATATATACTAAAAAGTTATTACGAAACGTATATAAAATATTCGTAATAACTTATAATAATAATATAAAGAAAATTAAATATTTATATCTACTTACGGGTAATAAGGAGTTAGTTGCAATAATTTTTTAATAGGTTATTAACTTAATATAAAAAGTACTAACGTTAAAAGCCTATTAAAACCCCATTAAATTACGTTACTTTATAAAAACTCGGGTACGAAAATATTTTTAATATTAACGTTAACGATATTGTTATATTTTCTTTCCGTTTAACACCCCGTTTTCTATTAATTTTTAATACGAAATTAAGGTAAAATAGAACGGAAACGGAAAACTGCAAACGTTAAAATAAAATCAAAAATTTTTACGATACAGCTAGATCCCGATACGTATAAAAAAGACCTTATAAATAAAATTACCTTTCGTTTTAATACGCAGTTTAACCCGTTAATTAGAATTTATTTTAAGTTATTAATTATCGATAAACGTAAGGTTAAAATAAGGCCGTTATTATTTACTTTATTAAAGTTAATTTTTCTTTTATATTACGTTAACTAATTAAAAAAATTATATCTATTCTTTTTTATCTTGATTTATATATATAATTATAAGGAAAAGTCAATTAAAACGTATTAAATAAAATCGGATTTTTTTCCGTATTACCCGATTATTAATTTTTTTTTTGGTAATCGATAAAAAACTTTTTATCGAAACTTTCGGGTTTAAAATTACGAACGTTATAATAGATTGGTTAAATAAATATAAAAAATAATACGTAAGTTTTATATCCTAAAAAGTAATATTATCGTAAATAAGTATATCGTAAAGTATTACAGAAAATCGCTTTTTAATATTATAATCTTTAACAAAACCGATAATACGGGTTTTAAAATTTAGGTTTTACCTTTTTACGGGTTATTTCTGATATGAATAAATTGTTATCTAAGTAAAGGCGGAAATCTTATTAACGTCTAGTTATTTTCCTTATCGTTAAACTTAAAAATATTTATAATTTTCCGTATTATATATTCCTTAATAACCTTTTCTCTTCGTTACATCTATTTTTACAGTTATGCGAATAAAGTCTAACAATAACGAATATCGTTCGAAGAAATAGCAAAATAATAAAGCAACTCGCTAATTTTAAAAAAAAATAAAAACGTTACGTTGCTTTTTAATTAAACGATAAAATTTTTAATGTCTAATAATAAAATAAAATAAATTACTTAACCTAATAATTCGATTACATTATTCTTTAATACTAAATAAATAATAAAGGAACGGATCCTATTAATTCGAAAAAAACTAAAAAAAAGAAAATAAATATAAAAACGTTACCCGCGATTTTTTCAGAAATCAGGCCGAAAAAACGGTCATAATATCTCAAATTACTTATAAATATAACCTTAACATAAATAACGTTAATCTCGGTAATTAACGAAAATCTAAATTTAAATAAGATTATAGACTTCGGCGTAACGTAACGCAAACCTTTATATATAATTTCCTACCTTACGTTATCGTTACTAATTACTTCCTTTTATAAAAATAAGGCAAACTTATATAAAAATCATATAAAAACGTAACTACCTGCCGTAAAGCACTAATTATTAAAAGTATTCGATATTTCGAGTTACTTTTTAA